>JBAKBP010035110.1:0-19912 GCA_037953745.1 Lithodes maja | reverse complement strand
GTGCGGGCTACCGTGCAGTATCTGGGGTTCATGGTGGGTTTGGGCCAGGTGTGCCCCCCACAGAACAAGATATTGGCTATTAACCACTTCCCCAGGCCGTCCACCAAGAAGCAGATCATGAGGTTTTTGGGCATGATTGGTTACTACTGCCGCTTTATAAAGGGCTATTCTACTGTGCTGTCTCCTCTGGCGGACCTATTGGCCAAAGATAGAAAGTTTAAGTGGGCGCCTGAGTGTGAGAGGGCTTTTTTGCTAGTAAAACACCTGTTGTGTACTCACCCAATCCTCAGGGCCCCGGACTTTAGCCGACCATTCCAGCTAGCAACTGATGCCAGTGGTGTGGGGGCTGGTGCCGTTCTGATGCAATCAGACGAAGATGGGCTGGAGCACCCAGTCAGTTTCTTCTCAAAAAAGTTCAACTCGGCGCAGAAGAACTATTCAGTAGTTGAGAAGGAACTGCTGGCAATTGTGCTAGCGCTCAGGCACTTTGAGGTGTATGTTCCAGCCTATGGACCAGTTGTGGTGATCTACACCGACCATCACCCCCTCAAGTTCCTGAATCAATTCCATCACCGGAATATGAGGCTGACCAGATGGTCATTAATGTTGCAGGAATACAACCTAGACATACGCCATATTGCCGGTTCTGAGAATGTGATTGCAGATTGCTTATCGAGGGTGGAAGACCCGGGGTAGATCATCACAAGGGTAGCCTCCTACTTTGATTTGATTAGTATGTTTACGTCTGGTGCTTGTTGGCTCGCGTGGGTAGCCCAGCGTATTGGGTCGTAAAGTAGGAGTTGCTGTGTTGGTATAGAAGAAGAAAAGAAAAAACTAGGCTGCCCCTGTAGTGCAGCCGCCATAAACATATTAAAAATTATAAAAATCCTATAAAAACTCTTTCTTTGATAGTTAATTTTTGTTTAAGTATGTTATAGCAGAAATTCTGAGTTGTACTCCTCTCAGAAGGCTGGGCTAGTGAAGCTCGCTCTTATGAGCATAACTATGTAATCTAATCTATTGTGTTGGGAGGAGTTGTTCATTTTTATAATGTGTTATTTTGAAGAGAACTGTGCGTTACATTTCATTGTTGCTGGGTGACTAGGAGTGGCGAATTTTGTATGGGTTCTGCATGTCAGATTTAGAGCTCATAGTTGGAGCCTCTTAAAAATCTTGGGTGGGGTGTGACACTCACCACTTCCCCCAGAACCGCATGGCTTACTCGCTAGGACTCGCCAGGGCAGAGAATGTAGCTACAGTCTACCTATCATTGTGTACTTTCCTTCTCGAGAAAGCTTGTGTTGCAGACAGTTCAGAACTGTTCTTTGTTTTCGTCTGTCACAATCCTTTCTATTTTATTTAGTCAATTGAAAGTATTGTGTTAAGTAATTGAATGATGGGAAGGCGAGCAGGAGAGAGAGAGAGAGATAGACCAGGTGGTGTGACTTGGTGGTGAGTGTGGCGCGTGGCTGGCCCCCTTACATAGGCCTCGCGGGATTCGTTGCCTCCTGCCTAACACGGCCTACTAGGCGGCTGCTTACTGGGCGACTGTCGCGCGCCCTCGTGCCATTCCTGCGACCTGGGACTCCACCCATGCGGTCCCTGGAAATATCCTGGTCAGATCCGTCCCAGACAGCATACTCTAAGCATCTCCCTTGAACTGTTCCACACTCTTGTCTTAGAATCTTTCTCTTCTACTGCCTCTATCATTTCCACTACTTCCTCACCTTTTATTAATATCAATCCCCCTCTGGTTCCCTGCATCCACACCTTGAATTGGTGGCCAGACTGTATTATATGCTGGATCTCACATTTCTTATGTACTAGGCTAAGGATGAAGATAGTCATTGTCTTTTTGGGAGATTGTATTGCTCGGACTGTCTCCATCAATCACTAATGTTTCTACAGGGTTAAATAATGCTAGACTAGGGATCAGGTACCTTGCTGTTGGTGTTTTCACTGTGTGTAGGCTACTTTTGAGCTGCACGACACTACGGATTCTGTGGGTTACCTGGGTGGATCTTTTGTCTGTGTACCTTGGAGTTTAGACTGTGTAGTGCGTGAGGGCTGCTTGCCTAATCCACCCAACACTGTTCTAACTCTATTTGCTTTTACTTTTGAGGGTCGCCAGGAGGATACTCGATAATTGTGATCGAGAATCCTCAAGAGAGCACCCCTTCATATTAACGTAATCAGGCCGCACAGACCCAAGGTCCACACTAGGCTAGGAGCTGCCTTGCTCCACCAGAATTCTGTACCTTTGCGCATCCCAGCTATACTTTATTAACCCGGGTAGACATTAGCTGGATTTGATCATATACTCTTTTATGCATACCCATTATTTCTACACAAGCATTTTGAGGTCTAGGTTGCTGTAGAGAGACACAACCAGCATAGACCGGTTTTGTTAATAGGAGTACTACTTTTTCGTGGCGAGCATTATTACGGTTGCACCGCTTATAATATTCTTGTGTCCAATAACATTATAGGTCCAGCCTTTTTGTGTATTTAGCCTACACGTGCATTGTCCTGCCTCCTGCTCTTTTTGTGGTTCCATTTCCGATACGTTCTTCTTAGTAGCATCCGACATTATTCAGAAGATTCCTTGTTCGGTGCTTGAGGACTTTACAACACTTTCTTTCATAAAGGAGTGACAGATATTATTGATTAGAGTAATGTTAAGTAGGTTAACCTTCTTCTTGTTTGCATTAGATCACTCTTGTGATTTAATTAAGTTAACTATCTTTTCCTTGTGTACCATAACTAAGCAACCATATGTTATAGGTAATAGGCTGTTTCAGAGAACATCAGCCTATAGTAGAAGCACATAGATACTGAGAGTTAAGATACCCCGCTATCGCAGATATAACTCTGGAGGGATATGTGTTCTTTGTTCGACGGGATTATACATCAGGGGTTGGATCTAGCGTTTCCGTTGTTGCATTTATGCCAGTCTAGTCCAATGTATAAGAGCCACTGATTTATACGAGACCCGATCGTAACAACATTCAATCCCATCTACAATTCCTGAATTACAAAATGGAATGCAGATAACATTATTTCCTATTTATTCAACATATTTATAGTGTAATATATATTTATCTAGAGGATATAAAGGGATATACATAACAATACGGCATATACACTTTTATTTGTACAGTTGTATAAGTATATCAAACAACAAACCGTATTACATCCTTTGATTAATTATTTTTCTTTTTGAGTTGTCCAAGTATTTAATGATAACATCTATAATCATACAGCAGACTACAAATGTATGTATATCCTATCTAATATCTCGTCCACCCTCCTTCTGCCTCTATCACATTTGTCAGTAGAGTCCGCATACTATCAACTAATGTGCTACATAGATAGGAGTGCGCCTCAATCCCTCCCATGCTTCTCGAGCTTTCCTTTCGACGGATTGTCTAGTTTTCTCCTCTACCCCCCACTCAATCACCATTATCCCCCATAGGTTTTCTATGGGGTTGCAATCACATCTTTTGGATGGCCAGTCAATCACGATTATCTCAGGGTGGCGAGCAAACCAATCTCTCACTGCTCGGCTGGTATGGATTGGGGATCTGTCCTGCACGAAATAGATAGGGTCCGGGTCAGGTATGGCATACATTCTAACTGAAGGCAAGAGTGTTATTTTGAAGCATACCAATGCTCAATGCATACGTATGCAAATAGGAAATAAAAGTTCAGTAATAGCTATTCACCATCTATCCTACCTAATATCGACAGGTATATTTTATCAATTATTAAATACAAGGTAATCGGTAAGGAAATGCTTATCTAATTCCTGCTATAGAATATCTCTCTCTCTCTCTCTTTCTGAAAATGTTGTCTCGGTTCTTAAGGGATATCAACAGATTTTTTCGTTTACTTTTGTAATTATTATTTGTATTGCTTCTACATTAGCACACATCTATTATTAACGTTAATCTTTAGTGCAAGTTAATCAGAATCAATTAGATTAATAGTGTAACTGAATAGTTAGGGTCATAGGATTTATCCTGTATAATGTTGGCTGGCCTGAACTGTATTAACTGTGGTGTTCCAGTAGTAGCAGAAGAGTTGGTAAAAAGCTCTATATGAAGATCCATACTAATCTCAGCCTAATGTCAGAAGGCAATAAGGGTTAAACGAGACTCAAACTATGCAAGTATGTAGTTCGGGGGAGGAAAGGTGATAGTTTAGCAGTCGACACAGGAAAATCAGCTTTAGAACACCATGAATAGAGATGCATTTAGTATCAAAGTTTAAGCACGGTTACCAGCTACTCTAAAATATATACCAATAACTCGTGAGGGAAATGCTTTACCACAAATGTTTGCCTCGATGTTAATTAATTGTTCAATATTATATTATATATCCGACGTGAGATATGTCTACCATTTGCTTACTACTGCTTATTACAGTGATATATGTTATCATATCTGTTATATATACAGTATATAATTATACTCTCTCTCTCTCTCTCTCTCTCTCTATATATATATATATATATGTGATTTTACAGTATTGAGTTATGCACGAAATATATACTGTAGGCCTATGCAGTTTGCTATAATATTTAGTAACCCACTTCCTTGATAATATTTTCCAATAGGTGTTATACACCCAGACACCATAACATACAATAATTCATTACTAGATTATACTTCTTTATAATACTACCAAATAGCAAACATGGCATATTGTTATGCTGTCAAATATAAAGCGAGTAGCTATTGTTTTTTTTTTTTTTTATTATTTCTACATGATAATACATGTATAACAAATCATATATTAAGCCTCTGAGAATCGATGACACTATTCGTTTCTGTTTTATGGCTATTATTAGACGATTTAATTAAGATTAGGACATTTTTTCACATTGGTCCTTCCTATGCTGTAATTATTCGTCTAATTATAGCCAAGATAAACAATCAAAATGCGTCAACACCGTCAGAGGGTATATTAATGAAGGTAAAAACGATACCATTACTTATGAAATTGATAATGGTGTGTGTGTGTGTGTCAACCTCCTGGCTGGCATAGGGGTCGGATGTAAGTATGCGTGGGGGGGGGGGGGGGGGGGTTAAACCGGGGTAGTTTGTTCTCTTCATGGGTGGGGAGGGGAAGGAAGGGGTGACAGACAGGCACACCCTGCCCCTCCTACCTGGGGTAGGAGTAGTAAGGGGGACTGGGCAGGGACCACCCCGTTCCTAGCTTCTGGGGTAGTAGGAGTAGGGGGTAAACCCTATGCAGGGACTTTCACTTCTGGGTGTACGTATGTGTGTGTGAAAAGTACATATATATTCAAATATTCTATATAAAAACGTTTAGATGGCATATTTTGGCTTTGTAGTACAACTTCCGGTGAAATAAATTAACATAATGTAATTGCTACTTAGTTTAATCTCTCTCTCTCTCTCTCTCTCTCTCTCTCTTTCTCTCTCTCTCTCTCTCTCTCTCTCTCTCTCTCTCTCTCTCTATCTATCTATCTATCTATCTTATCTATTCTCACGCAAACGGAAGTACAGAAACACACACACACACACACACACACACACACACACACCATGGGTATTATATATCAAGTAATATTATTAATGGTGTGAGAGTGGGCGTTGCTGTCACCTCCAATATGCCATTATATATGACTACTGTCTTCTGTGCGTGTGTGTCAATGATTATATGTGTGTGTGTATGTATGTGTGTGTGTGGGTGTGTGCGTGTGTGTCCATGATAATATGTGTCTGTATATGTGTGTGTGTGTGTGTGTGTGTGTGTGTGTGTGTGTGTGTGTGTGTAAAGCTGTATTAACTGTGATAATTGAAGGTATGTGGACAAGGAGGAGATCTATATATAATACCCTGTTCCAAATAGGTATAGGCCAGGAATTGTGGACCCTAACCTCTATCACTCAAAAAGGGCAAGAGCAATTGGGCTGTACATTTCCATACCTATGCCTTGGCTGACCCTCCCCCAAATGGTAGGAATATTAGGTCGATTACTCCAGTTGTTTGTGAGTTGTAGATGTTAATGTTCAAGAGTTTTAGCCTACTCTTATGGAACAGGGTATAGCTGAATTATGCACTTATTCAATAGTATAAGAAGTAGTAAACAACAAAAATTAACCATCTATAATTAAGAAACAAGTTATTTACAGATCAGCAAAATACAACGATGAACAAAGATAAAGTTTCCAAAAAATACAGAATGGATACAAGAGAGAATGAGAACAGATGTATAACGTGAGTGAGATGCAATAGCTAAATGAAGAAATATAGGACAATTAATATCCAAAAGGTTAAAGGAATAAAGAGAGTGAAAGAAACGAGAAGGGTGAAAGAAAAGGATGGAATAGCTTCATATATATAACATGCTGGAAGAAGTTACTGGGATACTGATGAAATAAATGGGGAACTATAACGTAACATAAAGCACATTATTAGAAGCATGATGAGGAGAAACCTTATCGAAAAATAATTTGAATTCATGCAAAGTGAAATATTCTGATAATCTAGTGAATTAATTTCACTCCCAACACCAAACACCTCCCAATTAACATAATGAAAACATGCGATCCTCCCGGGATACGAACCTTGGTTACCACATATAGATCATAAACACTATAACCCTATAACCATTACACCATCAAGACAGTTAAAAGGTCAAGTACATGACTACGATTGTATATCCATTTATCGAATACTGGATAATCAACGCAAACATAATTATGTAAGGAGAGTGAGAGCGAGACTGAGTGTGTGTGTAACTAAGAGTGAACGGCAGATGCAGAGAGAGTGAGAGTGAGAGTGAAAAAGGGAGTGTGTGCATAAGAGGGACCCTCAGCTGCAGAGATAGTGAGATTGAGAGTGTGTGAGTGAGAGTGAAAGAGAGTGTGTGACTAAGAGAAAATGGCAGAGAGAGAGAGAGAGAGAGCAAGTGTGCACAAGAATCAACGGCAAAGAGAGTGAGAGTGTGAGAGTGAGAGTGAAAAAGAGAGTGTGTGGCTAAGAATGAATGGCAGATGTAGAGAGAGAGAGAGAGAGAGAGTGAGAATAGAAGTGAGTGTGTGCATAAGAGTGACCGTCAGATGCAGAGAACCAGGAACAAATAGGAACAGTCATCCCATGCGTATGAAGATAAAGGAGAGCAATCCCAGAAACACAGGGGGGAGAGAGAAAAAGAGAGGGGAGATCAAGTTAAGGGGAGAGAGAGAGTATATGTGTGTGTGTGTGTGTGTGATGTGTGTGTGTGTGTGTGTGTGCACGCGAAATTAGAAACAATAGTAAACACACACTCGCCTTTCCGATACACTCTCTTTAGGTGTAAATGTCACCTGACCTCCTATTCCCTCCTCCTACCACCACACACACACACACACACACACATACAAACACAGTTATAATCAGAAAGAGCAACTTTTCTGAGGTAAACACTGTAAGCGTAGCAAATCTATCTATCTATCTATCTATCTATATGCTCAGGCCCAATCCCCATTTTGGGGGTAGCCGACTCAAGACAGAGCAAGAACAGGGAAAACACAAAAAACAACATAAAACAACAAATAAACACAGATAAAAAACACAAACTCACACACATCCAGGTCACCCAGGAGAAGACCCAGAGACCAGGGTCACCAAGGTCACTCCAGCACTCCCCCGGCCCCCGACCACCCGGAGAGGTTCCGATCTCGGCAGGCAGACATGCAGCGGAACCAAAGCCACAAGCCCTCCCACCACACTTCCAGGCGCACCCTTCATATTAATCGTCTCCCTGGGCCAGGCGCCTGATGGACTATTCTCTAGTCCAACTTGCGCCCGACCCCTTACTCCAAATAGTAAGAGTAGCAAATGTAAGAGTACATAACTCCCTAATGAAAGAAGGCAAATTGCATTAACATAATGTATATTGTATATTGAAAAAAGGAAGGTGCGTATGAGAGCAATTAATATATAATAATATATGAGAAGGCGTGAAAAAGTTTGCAAGAGTTTGATGAATTTGTGAGTGAGAGACTTACAAGATCGGAAGTGTAAACGGGAGAGAGATAGAGAGGAGTGGCTGCGAAAGAGTTAAGGATAACAATAGATGTATTGCTAGAAAGACAGACAGATAGATAGATATATAAATAGGTAGCTAGAAAGATAGCTAGATAGACGGGTAGATAGATAGTCAGTCAGTCAGTCATATTTGTATTTCATAAAAAAAATACAAAGTATGCTTTTTACATATTGGTTAAACCAAAAATAGTAATAATACATACACATATACAGTATATACATTCACACACATTGTGTCAATAACATGTTCTTAAAATAAGAACAATACATAGATAGATCAATCGATAGATACAGACAGACAGGGGAGGTGTGGTAGAGTGGTCTTGCCACTGGACTGGTAATCCAATGGACCCGGGTTCGAATCCCAATATGTCAATGGGAAGATATTATTGGGATGGAATTTGAGCTGTACCTAGTTTCAGTGCATTACCACAGCACACCGAAATGCCAAAACAAAATACCTTCGTTGTTCCCTGATTAAATAGCACTGTATGAATATTCCCATATTCAAAATATGCTACCAATGCCTAGTGAGTTAATTGCTCAATAGGTGGCGTTCTGAGAGTGAGGGTCCGAGCCTGGGGAGTGAGACTGTGAAACGCAGAGGCGAAGCAGCTTCAGAGATGGAGTTGGGTTCGAGCCGTGAATAGGTGCTTCGCATGGCTCACTCCCTAGGCTGGAACAAGACCACACGGGCCTCACCGTGTTCAGCGGTAGAGTGTAAAGGCTATCAGCCTATGCCCGAGAGGGAGTAGTTGGAATATAGAAGAAAAAAAATGCATAGATCCATCGATAGATAGATATATCTACTGATAGATAAATAGATCCATCCATCGATAGACTCAGACTCAATTCTTTATTATATAAAAAGCTACACAATTAACTGTTTACATAATATTACATACAATAGAGATAACCGTAACCTTATACATTACCGCATTCTAGGTTCATGGTTTTGTACATACATAATTCTTGACTTGATAGCATTTATATCATTAGTTTTCAAATCTGATACGTCGTATTCATGTAATAGGATATAGTGAACTTCCCTTCCTAACGATGGGTATTCATCAAGGGTAAACAAACATTTCTGTAAAGACTTGCAAGGTTTTAGGAGACATTTGTGAGCAAATCTTATTTATTCTGTATTGCTTTGTGGTAACCAACTGCAAACTGCTTAAGAGGAAGTTTTCACTTTTTGTTATAAAACCATAATTCAGAACCATAAAAACTTGAGCAGTGACTTTGAAACAAATGAGTAAAAACCCTAACATTAACATTAGAAAATTTACGTAAAATACAATTAAATTAAATATATAACTTGTCACGACAACTAATTACGTCTGTCATTATTTAAATTATCATCTATTATAAACCCTAGATACTTTTGTTCATTAACAACATTCAATATCTCTCCACATAGCATCAACTTTGGCTCTAACTTTTTATCTTTATTGTCTTTGAAATACATACATGATCTATCTATTGCCTGACGCCGTCATCCCCGAAGGGGTGGCCACGAACGAACCGCCCCCATGCCGTACCCAGTCAGTCGACGCCCCTCTTCCCAACCAGCACCGCCTTCATCCATATACTTCCTCACTCCATCCTTTCACCTCTCCTTCGGTGCATCTCTCCCTCTCTGTCCTTCCACCTCGCTCTCGTACACCCTCTTAGTCATTCTTTCGCTTTCCATACGTTCCATATAGCCGAACCATCTCAAGTTGTTCCTTTTCACACTTTCCAGCACATCTACCTCCACACCACACCTCCTCCTTACTTCCTCATTCGTTTGTCTATCCCTCCATGTAACTCCGCACGCACTTCTCAAGTAACTCATTTCCACCCCTCTCACTCTTGGTCTGAGTCCCTTCCCGAACGTCCAAGCTTCGCTTCCGTAAGTTAGTGTCGAGATTACCACACTGTCATGCAAGGACTTCTTCACATCCATACTGACCACCTTATTTCTTGTTACTGCTTTCAACGTTCTTACAACCCTCTTCCCATGTTGCACCCTCTCTCTCACTTCTTCATCCATAGTCCCATCTTTACTCAACACACTGCCCAGATACTTAAATGAGCTGACAATCTCCATAGCCTGACCGTTCAACTTCACCTCACACACTGTGGCTTCACCCCTTTCAAAGACTATAACCTTGCTCTTCCCTGCATTTACCTTCAGATTCCGTTTTTCCCGCACTGTTCCAAACTCATTTACCAGACCCTGCAGCTCTCATTCATTATCGCTCATCAGATCTGTATTATCAGCAAACTGCAGTACATGTAGCTTCCACTCATTTCCCTCCCTTATCAGCGACACACCAACATTCACTGCTCTTCCTTGTATTTCTTTCATGACTCCATCCATATATACAGTAAACAACCACGGTGACATCACCCACCCCCGTTTTAACCCAACATTCAGGTCAAAGAACTCGCTCTGCTCATTCTACACACGTACTGCCGCCTCTGCACCCTCATACATGCTCTTCACTGCTTTCAGCAACTTGCCATTTACTCCATATATTCTAAGTACTTTCCACATACCTCCTCTATCCACTCTGTCATAGGCCTTCTCCAAATCCATAAAGGCAACATACACCTTTTGTTTCTCCAGATATTTCTCCACAACACAATTCAGGGTAAAAATCAGATCTACACATCCTCTTCCCTTCCTAAAACCTCCCTGCTCGTCACCTATCCATTTCTACGTTCTCGCTCTCACTCTCTCAAGCACTACCCTACTGTACACCTTCCCTGCTATGCTTAGAAGACATATTCCTCGGTGGTTACCACACACTCCTCTTTCCCCTTTATCCTTATATAGGGGGACCATTATGCCTGTCTTCCAGTCATCAGGTGCATGATGATTTATTTTTATTAATGTCAATATCAATTTATTTTGCTTCATTTTCAAGCATATTTAGTAAAGACTGTAATCCCGATGACGATGGTGCTAATACAACAATATCGTCAGTATAAGTCATAACATGACTATATATATTTCCTAGTGTGCACCCCTTTTTACATTTAGACACTTTTTCAATCAGCTTATCTATATAAAGATTAAATCATATCGGAGACAAGACTCCTCCCTGTCTTACTCCATATATTATTTCCCAGGGTTTTGATATTGAGTTTTTATGCTTAGTAGCAACCAGTTAATTTCTATGAAGATATAATATTATGTTAGCGTAAAAGTGCGGAATACCTGCTTCAATACGTTTACTTATTAATGTGAAATGATTAACTTTATCGAAACCTTTTTTTAAATCAATGAAAGATGTATAAACATTTGAGTTTTCGTTTTCTAATCTGTATCATAAAATTGTTTCTTTAACACTCCTTGAGCGGCTAGGTCTGTAACTTCTACTACCTGCCAAGCGGGTAGTTTTACCCTAAACGAGCTTATTTCCGTGCTCTTTTTCATGCAAAAAAAGAGCCAGAGCGTAATACAATTGTGTATCCCTGAAAGGGCGTTAATTGAGCTTTCCAATGACACCTGAACCATCCTTCTACGATCACGAGTTGTCTTGCAACGATCGTGCAACACGAAAGAAAAATCCCTAAAATACGGTAATTTCCTTACATAATTCCCTGTCTAGCGAGGAAATGGGTGTGGAGGGGAGGCCAGTGCCGGCGCGGGAGCCGTGCCGAACGGTCAGAGTCAACCTACGGTCCTCCCACCACTCGGACTCTCTCTCAGAGCCAATTATGTGCTCAACATCGCCACCGACTAAAGGCGGTCCCCGCTCTTTTGTCCATGGTTCTCTAGACTGCCTTAAGTCGGGCCCCGCCAAACAAGGGTTAAAAAAAAGCAGGCTGAGAATGTAGAGTGATTAGCCTGAAACCCATGCTGCCTCTCATAAAAGTTTTCATAATGCAACATTTTATATTTTAACCCACTGAGCCCCAGCGACGACACGTTGTCGTCGGCAATGTACTGTATGTAACGCTAAACCCCAGCGACGACGTGTCGGCAGCCACTAAAAACGCTATTATTCGGCTCGTATGCTAGGAAATAGCTTGAGAATGGTAGGGGATATACCGTAGAGTATTGCCGAACAGGGACGGTACGCGGGAACTGGCCAGCTAGGCCGCGCGGGTGGTGGTGGATGGATTAGTGGCACCACTTTACCCACTGCTTTCACCGGGACTTTGGACCTTATTTACTCTTGTTCTATGGTAGCTATAGACTTGATATTTGTATGGGATATTCCTTAGGATGTAGGCAATGTATGGCAATACCCAAATCTAGGTTTGTTGGGACAAAGGAAAGTCAGTTTACCCATACATCTCGCGAGTGCAACACCATGTCGGATTTACAACGCCGTTACCCACGCAGGGGAATATCCCTTGCCGATGCCATGGCCATACTTGACGAGAGTGATGTGCCTGATAGTGACACTGGATCATCAAATGACGATTCAGAGGACGAATATAGTCCCACTTTGGCCGAGATAGATGACATGCATGAAGAGGAACTCTATCTCCCCATCTCTGAACGGTACGCCATGTTACAAGAAAGGGAGGAGAGTAGCTACCATTCCCCCGCTCCCCGTGACATAGTGGAGTCCCCAGCAAGTGGAGAAGAGCAAGATGAGGAGGAGGAAGATGACCCAGACCCCATGGCCTTCCTCAACATTCCACCTTCTCATCGTAGGGCTGAGAAGAGAAGAGGTGAGGAGGAGGAGGAGGAGGAGGATGAGGTGGGTCAAGGTCCGACACCACATGTGCCTCGCCGTGGTGGTGCTCCCCCGCGTTTGCCTTCCCCACCACCCCGCATTCCCTCTCCACTAAAAGCGCCAACCCCTCACACTTTCTATGGGGTGCGCAGGGGTCCAGCCATATTAGCAGCGCAGCCATTGACTTCTTCTTCAGAAGCAACAGATGAGGATATGCCTGCCTTTGCATCATCTCCACCACGCCACCCACGCCCTCCCTCACACCGCCTGTCCCCTCATCGCCCCGGATTGACTCGCCCCCACCATCACCTCCCGGACCACTACCATACTCACCTGTACCTTCTTCTCAGCCTGGGACCTCCCACAGACACGACACTCAGACACCATCACCGCCTGCGTCGCCACAACGCCCTGATCATGCGCAACGCCCTATCAATATACGTGGGCGTGCCCGTGGGCGTGGCCGAAGGGCTTCTAAGGTGACCCTAATATGCCCCACCCCTGGTGGTGCGAGAGCAAGGGCTGGGTCGGCTCGACCAAGGCCGAGGTTGAGGGCAGGGGCAAGAGGGGCAAGAGGCACGGCAAGAGCCAGGGCAGGGCCCTCCTACTGCCCTGATGGTGACTCCCCTCCTGACGACTCTGGCGACGAAGGTGCCGCTCAACCCGACGTGTGGGATTGGGTTGATGGAGACAACTTTGTGCCCACCGACTACAACTTTGTGGTGGCTGGGATTGCCGGCCCTACGCTCCCAAACCAGGGGCGGCAGACCACGAGACTTGAAATCTTCAGGCAGTTCTTCACTACAAATCTCGTGGCTCTAATTGTTGACCAGACCAACTGGTACAATTATTATTTCATGGCTGGGAAGGAGCAGTCCAAACACTCTGCAAGGCTGTCATGGTCCTCCCTAGATGTCCCAGAGTTTTACACATTCTTGGCCATTGTCATGCTGATGGGGGTCAGAAGGAAATCCTCCATAAAAAAGTATTGGATCTGGGATCCCCTCGTCCGAACCCCTATTTTTGGCCAAATAATGAGCAGAAATAGGTTCACAGCCATTATGGGGAACCTACATTTTATTGACCTCCTGGCAGCCCACACCAGAAATCAGAATCAACCCAGAGCTATGAAGGACCCCATGGAGAGGATAAGACCCATCTTCGAGTACCTGAAGGTGAAGCTTGCTGCCGCCTTCAAACCCCATCAGAAGCTCATTATTGATGAGAGTTTGCTGCTGTGGAGGGGGCATATTGGCATCCGGCAGTACATGCCCAGCAAACGACATTGATATGGCCTGAAGACCTTCGTGATGTGTGACTGTCAAACCGATTACATCCAGACCTAATTCTGTATATGGGCAAGAAAACAGAATTGGTGGAAACGAGGACATACGGAATTTCTGGGGCCGCCGTCATCACCATGCCGCAGGGCTACCTGGACAACTGGTACACCAGCCCCTCCCTTGCCAAGTTCCTGCATAGCCACACTACAGGAGTCTGTGGCACCGTCAGGAGGAATCGGATCTTCATGCCCGAACTACCACCCAGGCGAGAAAAGGGCTCCATCATCCACAAGCAGCCTAACAATGTCCTCCTGTTGTCCTGGATGGATAACCGGGATGTGAACGTCCTCACAACAGTCCACCGTCCCATCTTCCAAGACAGCAGACGTCGTGACAGAGCAACTGGCGAAACTATCAAGAAACCTCTGGCCATCTGTGATTATAACATCAACATGCGGCTGGTGGACAAATCAGATGCTGTCATCTCGTCATGTGGGTGAGCAAGGAAGACGATGAGGTGGTATAAGAAGTTATTCTTCCACCTCCTCGATCTCACCCCCTATAACAGCCATATCCTCTATTCAACAATCACCGGCACGCAGGAAACGATAGAGAACTTCTGCATCGAGTTGTCCAGGGAGATGTTGAGGGAATACATGACTGCCCCCCACAACCTGCAACACCCCACCCATCGACGGCCACCAGCAGAAGGGATTGCCAGGCTGACACAACGCCACTTCCCTGAATATGTGCCGCCCACAGAACACAAGGAAAAACCCCGAAGAAGGTGTCATGTGTGCCGCAACACGACAGTGAGGGAGCCTGAGAGATCAGATAGCAGGTGGATGTGCAGAGAATGTGATGTTGGACTGTGTCTCCCGGACTGCTTCAGGGAGTATCACACCCTTGAGCATTTCTAAACGAGTGTACTCAAAGACTGCGATAAAAGACGCTATGAAGTGTGTGTGTATATAAACCTAATGTAAATAATCAATATATACAAAGTGCCGAACACAATATGTAAGCGAGATTGACACTCAAATATACGTAAAACAGTGACGGACACCAATAAGTGTAAATATATACTATTTCTAAGTAAAACGTGCGTAAAACAATGTGTAAAACTCATATTGTATAACTATAAAACATATGATAAAGTAATAAACTGAATAAAGAGGGGAAGTGACATGAAAACTGAATAAAGCGGGAGAGTAAGACAGAAACACAATAAAAGGGAAAATGTTGGTGGCGCGTGTCAGTCAGCTGGGTGTGTGTCAGTTCGTGCGTTCTGTTATTGTCCGAGACCATGATGGCCGCCAGTCTCCATGGCAACGAGGACGCGCCACGGTCTTGCCACTCGTGTGCACTTACAAGACTTATATCTAAGCACTTATCACACTGTAACTTCACTTACAATGACATTATGTGATACATGTTGGTACTATATGAACTATGAAGGCACACATGATGCTCGGGTGGTGTAAATAACCGTCACTCGAAAAATGGACGCATCGTACATCTGCCATGCTGCCGCGCTCAACTGTGGCTGGCCGGGCGGGAAGTTTGAAGACCGCCCGGCCTCAGCTGATGTATGAGGCTGCCCCCCCACCACCCCCCATACGACCCCCAAATGACCGAGGTGAGTATTTTTTTTTCATTTCTCACCTTTTTCTTCCATTTTAGAAAAAAGCAAAACAAAATTGGCCAAATCTGCCGGTCCCTCGATGTACATTTATTTATATTTAGCTGGTCCTCAGTGGGTTAAGCAATATTCAAATAATTTTAAGAAAACTGGCGATGATATAATAGGTCTATAATTATCCAAAGAGCTTTGATCTTTATATTTATCTTTTAAGGGGCAAAATTAGTCCGGACGTCATCTCATCAGGCAAATGTCCATGTGCAATAAATGATGAACACATTTTAGCAATTAGTCTTACTGCGCTTTCAGAACAACATTTAATATGATTAGAATGAAGGTCATCATGACCAATGACCCAATTTAGCTCAGATATTGCCAAACAAACATCTTTGGTGTTAATAATTCCTAATAATTTGCCTCTTTGTTCATGCACATTTAACTTGTCTCTTATAAGTTCAAATTTATATTTTGTTCTGGCATTTACTGTCATCAAAAACGTTTTTTAAATTCTGCGAAAATTTCTCAGCAATTTTACTGGAGTCACATTCACCTTCAATTTTAACATTTAACCCACTGAACCCCAGTGACGACACGTTGTCGTCGGCAATGT
The DNA here is from genome assembly GCA_037953745.1 of Lithodes maja. Classification (NCBI taxonomy): domain Eukaryota; kingdom Metazoa; phylum Arthropoda; class Malacostraca; order Decapoda; family Lithodidae; genus Lithodes; species Lithodes maja. The sequence goes on along the minus strand of JBAKBP010035110.1, from coordinate 3,629 downwards.
TTGTAACGCTAAACCCCAGAGACGACAACGTTGCGTCACTGTTAATTACTCCGGTCCTATGGCACCTAGAGGGTTCAGATTTGTATGGGAACTGTGTAAGTATCCCACGCAACCATGCCAATGGTTGAAAACTCTCAAAGTCCAACCGCGTGTGCGTGAGCACGCAAAAATCAGTTTTAGGGTGTTTTAGACTTCAATTTTCCCTTCTTTTAAATCCGAATTTCGGGCGCACCGTAGGACCCCTTTTTGACCTAGGGGATCGGTTTTTTGTGGGTTTTCCTTCATTCCTAACCCATTCCTGGTGTTTTCTTGAATTTTTTTCTTTTTCAAAACCTGCTGGTCCTGGGTGGTACATTTATTATAAACTAACTGGGGCTCAGTGGGTTAAATAACACTTATTATGTTTAGTTTTCCTGACTTCTTTCCAGAATGCATTATATCTTGTATTGCTTAAAGACACAGCTAATTTATCATTTCTAATATTTATTTCATTATTTTTTATATATTTTAATGCATTTTTTAAACATTTCCTGGAAGATGTCATATTGTCAAGTAAACCATCATATACTGTACAGGACAGCCATTTTCTTTCCATTTTAAGAAATGTTCTCTAGCATTTTTATGCAACCCACTAACATGGTCATTCCAACCTGGTCTTATCGGATATTTTTTTGTACTTTCAATTTCATATTCTTCAGACTACTCTTTCAGTATACTTACAAGTGAGTTATACATGTAATTCAATTCTGCAGTATGACTATTGTTTGCACATTTATATGTACAACAATCTAAACAACTAAAGTTCATTAAATCAGACTACAATAATCTTGTTTATTTCTATAGATAGATAGATAGATAGATAGATAGATAGGTAGATGTATTATGACTAAGTGGATATACTTAGTTATGTATTATGGCTGTAATGGTATATACTTGGTTATGAATTATGGCTGTATATATATATATATATATATATATATATATATATATATATATATATATATTGCATATGCTTAGTTATGTATTATGGCTGTATGTGTATATAAATATGTATTTTGACTGTGTATGTATGCTTAGTTATGTATTATGGTTGTGTGCGTATTATCGCTGTGTGCACATACCTCTGTTTGTTCATGAACAGAATTGCCTTTGTGTCATTGTGTTGAAATTAATGAGCTTGTGATTAATACCGCGTTTGCTGTAATTGAACGAATGTTTGTGTGTGTGTGTGTGTGTGTGTGTGTGTCTGTCTTTGAGTGTGTGCATGTGTTTGTTCATAAAGTGTGTGTGTGTGTGTTTGTCATAAGTGTGTGTGTGTGTGTGCGTGTGTGTGCGTGTCTGTCTCTTTGTTTGTCCTTGAGTGTGTGCGTGCGTTTGTTTTTCCATAAAGTGTGTACTTTCTCTAGTTGTATTGCGGGAGTGAGCATGCTCGTTATTTCCCGCCTCCTATATGTGTAGGTGTTATATGTATCGTTGGAATGGCTGTGGATGTGTGTGTAGTCTGTATTTTTAGCCAATTGGCGACATCGGAAACGAAGGCTTAGGGTGGATCTGTATGGTACCATTCTCACTATAGACGGTACCGTCTCGCCCGAAGGCTTAGGTAGCCATCAGCTTAGGTGAACCATATGATACCCATCTCGCCTTGTACCATTTTTGCCAACCCCAGATGGGACGTCACAACGTCGTCCACTTATTCCAGGTACCTATTTACAGCTAGGTGAACTGAGGCTAGCACATGAAAGGAGACAAGCCCAATTTGTCTCCGCCCGGCCGGGGATTGAACCCCCGGCCCCTCGTGTGTGAGACGAGAGCTCTACCACTGGGCTACGGGCTGTGTATAAGTGTGTGTGTGTGTGTGTGTGTCTTCGAGTGTGTGCATGTGTTTGTTCATAAAGTGTGTGTGTGTGTGTGTCTGTCTCTTTGTCTGTCCTTGAGTGTGTGCGTGTGTTTGTTTTTCCATAAAGTGTGTGTGTGTGTGTGTGTGTGTGTGTTGTGATGTTAACCACTCCGTTAGAACCGCATGGCTTGTCCTACAGTGACTCGCTAGGATCGCCAGGGCAGTGGATGTGGCTACAGTTGATGTATTATTGTGTGCATTATTTCATAATTATGAAAGCTCGTGTCATGGGCAGTCCAGAAAGGCTCTTTGTTTTCGCCCATGTCAAGGCTTTATATATTTAATTGCAGAGTACATTAAGTAGTAATGATAGGATTTGAGAGAGAGAGAGAGAGAGAGAGAGAGAGTAGAACAGAGTGAGAGGAGGCGCGCAGTGTTTTTTGCCATGTTCGATGACGTCACGGCTGGCTGGCCTCTTGGGCATTGGTTGGAGGAGTTTTTTACCATGCTTGGTGACGTCATGTTTGGCTGGCTTCTTTGCCATTGGCTGAAGGAATTGTTACCACTTTGTCTCCGCGGTGCGAGCTAGTGCTAGTATATATATAGCTCTCTTGCCACTCTTTCCCTCAGATCTGGTTTCTAGAACGCATCCCTCTTATCCCTTTGATACCTGTCTCCCTCTCTGCACCTGAGAACCTTTTCCTCTGCCTATCTCTCTCATTTTCCATATCTTTCACCACCTTTTATTTATATTATACCCCCTCTGGTTAACTCTGCATAATCAGCTTTATGCTGGCCAGTTGAATTGTGCGTTAAGGTCTTATATAACCCATGTATGTTAGTTGTTAAGATAAGTTGATCACGAAGCATTGGTTGGCATTCATATTGTTCAGTACTGCTTCCTGTAATTATTAGTGTTCTGCTGGATTAGATAATGCTAGACTAGGAGTCTGATACTATAAGGTATTGTTTCCGATGGGTGCTGGCTTTAGTTAAAAGCTGCACGACATACCTGAGAACTGGAGTTGATTGGGTAAATTCTAGTCTGTGTGCCATTGAGAGTAGAGCATGCACGAATGAGGGCTTTTTGCCTATACCATTCTGCACTGTTCTAAGCTCGTTGTTTGTCTTTGAGGTACGCCAGGAGAACGCTTAATACTTCGGTGTTAAGGTTTGTCAAGAGAGCTACCCTTCACTCTAACGTAATATTTGACGCACAGACTTGAGATTTGCACTAGGCTATGCGGCATGCCATGCGCACCAGTATCTCGTATCATTGACTCTAGCTAGACTTTATCAGTCATAGTAGACATTAAGTATATTAACCCAATTACTCTTATTATGCATACCCGTTTATGATTCCACAAGCATTTCGCAGCCTAGTTTGATGTATTGAGACACAAACGACTTAGGCTCTTTTTGTTGATAGGAATACTGCATTGTCGTGGCGATTATTATTAGTGTTGTAGCGTTTAGGATATTCTTGGTCCCGACTGCATTATATATCCTGCCTTTTTGTGTGCATAGCCTGCACGAGCATTGTTCCGCTGCCTGCCTTTTTGGGTTCCATTTCCGATTCGAGCATCTTGATAGCATCTAACATTTAAAGAAGATTCCTTGTTGGTGTTGAAGGACTTTAGTGCACTTTCTTTCATGCAGGAGTGCCTGACATTTATTGATTAAAGTAACGTAAGCTGTAACTTCTCTTACCACCTTACTTTGCATACCATAACCAAGCACCTTCGGTTATAGGTAGTAATAGGCTGTTTTCACATAACATTAAGCCTAG
>JBAKBP010035109.1:0-19913 GCA_037953745.1 Lithodes maja | reverse complement strand
GTGTGTGGTATGTACTGTGTATGTGTTATGTGTGTGGTATGTACTGTATATGTGTATGTGTGTGTGGTATGTACTGTATATGTGTTATGTGTGTGTGTGTGTGGTATGTACTGTATATGTGCTATGTGTGTGGTATGTACTGTATATGTGTTAGGTGTGTGGTATGTACTGTATATGTGTGTGTTATGTACTGTATATGTGTTAGGTGTGTGGTATGTACTGTATATGTGTTATGTGTGTGGTATGTACTGTATATGTGTTATGTGTGTGTTATGTACTGTATATGTGTTATGTGTGTGTTATGTACTGTATATGTGTTATGTGTGTGGTATGTACTGTAAATGTGTTATGTGTGTGTGTGTGTGTGTTATGTACTGTACATGTGTGATGTGTGTGGTATGTACTGTATATGTGTTAGGTGTGTGGTATGTACTGTATATGTGTGTGTTATGTACTGTATATGTGTTAGGTGTGTGGTATGTACTGTATATGTGTGTGTTATGTACTGTATATGTGTTAGGTGTGTGGTATGTACTGTATATGTGTTATGTGTGTGGTATGTACTGTATATGTGTTATGTGTGTAGTATGTACTGTATATGTGTTATGTGTGTGGTATGTACTGTATATGTGTTAGGTGTGTGGTATGTACTGTATATGTGTTATGTGTGTGGTATGTACTGTATATGTGTGAGTGTGTGTGGTATGTACTGTATATGTGTTATGTGTATGGTATGTACTGTATATGTGTTAGGTGTGTGGTATGTACTGTATATGTGTTATGTGTGTGGTATGTACTGTATATGTGTGAGTGTGTGTGGTATGTATTGTATGTGTGTGTGTGTGTGGTATGTACTGTATATGTGTATGTGTGTGTGGTATGTACTGAATATATGTGTTATGTGTGTGGTATGTACTGTATATGTGTTATGTGTGTATGTGTGTGTGGTATGTACTGTATATGTGTATGTGTGTGTGGTATGTACTGTATATGTGTTATGTTTGTGTGTGTGTGGTATGTACTGTATATGTGCATGTGTGTGGTATGTACTGTATATGTGTTATGTGTGTGTGTGTGTGGTATGTACTGTATATGTGTTATGTGTGTGGTATGTACTGTACTGTATATGTGTTATGTGTGTGGTATGTACTGTATATGTGTGTGTGTGTGTGTGGTATGTACTGTATATGTGTTATGTGTGTGTTATGTACTGTATATGTGTTATGTGTGTGTGGTATGTACTGTATATGTGTTATGTGTGTGGTATGTACTGTATATGTGTTATGTGTGTGGTATGTACTGTATATGTGTGTGTGGTATGTACTGTATATGTGTTTATGTGTGTGTGGTATGTACTGTGTATGTGTGTGTGTGTGGTATGTACTGTATGTGTGTGTGTGTGTGGTATGTACTGTATATGTGTTATGTGTGTGTGGTATGTACTGTATATGTGTGTGTGTGTGTGTGGTATGTACTGTATATGTGTTATGTGTGTGGTATGTACTGTATATGTGTTATGTGTGTGGTATGTACTGTATATGTGTGTGTGTGTGTGGTATGTACTGTATATGTGTGTGTGTGTGTGTGGTATGTACTGTATATGTGTTATGTGTGTGTGTGTGTGTGGTATGTACTGTATATGTGTATGTGTGTGGTATGTACTGTATATGTGTTATGTTTGTGTGTGTGGTATGTACTGTATATGTGTTATGTATATGTGTGTGTGGTATGTACTGTATATGTGTTATGTATGTGTGTGTGTGTGTGGTATGTACTGTATATGTGTGTGTGTGTGTGTGTGTGTGTGTGTGTGGGGTATGTACTGTATATGTGTATGTGTGTGGTATGTACTGTATATGTGTATGTGTGTGGTATGTACTGTATATGTGTTATGTATGTGTGTGTGTGGTATGTACTGTATATGTGTTATGTATAATGTGTGTGTGGTATGTACTGTATATGCGTTATGTATGTGTGTGTGTGTGGTATGTACTGTATATGTGTGTGTGTGTGTGTGTGTGTGTGGTATGTACAGTCTATGTGCATTGTGTAAAGCCGATGTCACACGATCGGTTTTTCCGTCAATTTTCCATGAGTAAGTTTTTTCTCGTAATATTTCGGGACTTTTTCGCGCTGGTATCGGGAACTAGACTGACTGTTAGACGGCTGAATTCTGATAAAGTGTATTTGTTAAAGCTTCTAGACCATAATTGCCCATCAAAATTGTTCGAAAAAGGGCTCGTGTGACTCCGGCTTATGTCGAGTGTTGCCTTTCCTCGGGTGGGGAGTTAGCGAGTGGGTTCTGTGAGGAGAACTGGCAACTCCCCCTTCAGTAACCTTGGTAAGGTCATAGGGGCCGGTTGTGCGTCTATCCTCCGCTGCAGTTCCGTCCTATACACCTTGTTTATATTCAAAATCGGCAAAAAGGTACGTTATATCGCTTAAGTTTTAGGCTAACTATAAGATAAAGTCTGAGTTAGCTATAAGATCAAGTTAGATATATGGGTTCTAGGCTAGCTATAAGATCAAGCCAGACATAATAGCTCCGTTGAATGTACCGTACTAGCGTTTCGAATTTACTGTACGATCCAGAGAAAATTCGAGATGTTATGTTGGGAGTGAAATGCATAAATTAGATTATTACTCCGAGTAGGATAATAGCTATTAGTTTAGGACCAATACGAAAATTGGAGGCGGTATTCTTAACCCTTTGAGTACCAGCGACGTGTGTTATATTGTATTCTAGCTATATTTAGACGATATTATACAGCTTAGGAAGGATCTGGGGTAGTTTAAAAGGTCGGTTGAGATAGTTTGAAGCCTTATTATTGCTAGAGGTCCTTCCTGAGCTGAATAAAACCCTCTCATAGTTGCCAGAATAGGATGAAATGGACGTCCCTGGTACCTAATTGAACGGGTACGGGAACGGGTACCCAGCGCCTGCTACCGAACGATACACTGTGGGCATGAGCGATGTTTACAGAGATGAGATGGATTAGTACGGTCATTTCTAAAGGTAACGTAATTTTTCAGGTTGTTTCGTCCCTTAACCCATTCTATACCAGCGACGTCCTTTTCATTATGTTCTGGCAACTATTGGACGATAATATTCAGGTTAGGAAGGACCTCTACCCATTAAAAGGCTACAGTCTCTCTCAATTAATCCCTATAGCTACCATATTATTGGAGTTATTGGAGTAGAAGTTATTGATAAACTTAAGGGGAGGTTTTTAGTTTCTTCCCTAGAACTCCATCAAGCTTATAATTACACCCCTTAGACCCCCTTTCAAGATAAATTTGTACATTTTTCGGTAGAAAAATTTCCCGGCCGAAGGCCGGTTCCTCTCAAATTACAGGCTCGCTATCGCTCGCCAGGAAAAAATCGACACCTAAATGGCACGAAAGTTCTTAAAATTGACAGAAATGGGGCGAAAGTTCTTAAAATCGCCAAACTAAAGGCGGCGAGCGTCTTAAAATCTAAAAAGCAATGGGGCTAAACATGAGAGAAAAATGTGTCCAGAAAAAAATCCCTCAAGTGGAAATCTCCCCTTAATACCATGCGGAAAGTTACCTCGGTACATAGCTTCGACTTTTCAACTTTGTATACCAATTTGCCTTTAGATTTAGTATTTTCAGAACTTTGCTTTATTATAGATTTGCATTTTGACAGATTTGAAAGTAGTCGTAATCGTTACATAAATGTTAATTCATATTTTAATAATGCGTCACTTTTAGCTTTGATCCCACTAGTTCAGTATATTTTGATAGAACTAAACTTAAAGATGCCCTTAAATTCCTCCTTTTCAATACTTATGTTAGATTCGGGCCCTACATTTTCAAACAAATGTTAGGAATTCCTATGGGTGGAAATGCTAGCCCTTTAATTGCAGACTTATTCTTGCTTGCTTTAGAATTTAAATTTGAAAAACTTAGTTGACAGTAGCAAGAAAAATAACATCCCAGAAAAATTAGCACTTGCTAAATTGTTAAGTAATAATAGTAGATATATTGATGATATTCTTGTTTGTAATATGTCAAATTTTAATCAAGTCGCTAAACAAATTTATCCAAATTCCATCCCCCTCACACAAGGTAACGTAGATGATGATGTTGAAAATTTTCTTGATATAAATATACAGATTCTTAATGAACACTGCACACTTAAAATATACCACAAAGTTGATTTTAATTTTAACGTAATAAACTTTCCTTTCCCTAATAGTAATATCGATAGCAAAATAACTTATAATTGTTTTTATTCCCAGCTAATAAGATTTTGTAAAATTTGTACCGTAACAGAGTAGAAGACTTTTGGGCTAGAGCTAGGTTACTATACAGACTCTTAGTAGACAGAGGTTTTGTTGCAAGTAAATTGTTGCATAAATTTAATCTTTTTAAGGTCAGTTATTGTGACTGTATTTTAAAATTTGATATCAATAATTTTAATCAAGCATTATTAACTTGAAGTTTCGCTTAATCCCTCTGCTTACTGTTTGTCTGTATATATTAATTGTTTATCATTTTCTATTGTTATTATTATTATTTTTTATAATTGATTGTAATTGTTAAAAGAGTACTCTTTTGTTTAAATCTATTGTGCCTTCTTCAAAATTAAAAAAATATTTATATTTATTATATTATATATAATCATTATCGATAGGATTAATTGCTTGCTTTTGCGATTTCCTTAGTTTATTTGTGCAATAAATGTAGGTTATTAGTAGGGTAGTAATTGTTAGGGGTCACGAAGCATGCTATGCTCACAGGTACCTCCTACCCGATAGCACTATCGTTAGTGAGTTATATTTGCATTTTGTACTATTGTTATTATCTTGTCAAAGTTGCAAATTTGATTTTAATACAACATTTGACACTTAATGTAGTGTCTTTATTCATGCAGAGTTTAGTCAAATTTACCAGAACGTCCCCGACTTCCCAAATTGACTGATTCCTTGAACGTGACTACAGTGCGTTGGTATATGTGTGCGATTAGTGTGCTTGGGAGCCAGATTAACTTGCTCATGTAGTGATGTACACCCTATGTGGTGGATTGTGTTCTTTTATTTATAAATCATTATTTTACTTAAGGGGAGATTTCCACTTAAGGGATTTTTTTCTTGACCCCTTTCTCCCTCATGTTTAGCCCCATTGCTTTTAATATTATAAAACGTTTGCCCCATTAATTTAGCGATTTTAAGAACTTTCACCCCATATTAAGACCTTTCTTGCCATTCAGGTGTCAATTTTATCCTGGCGAGCGATAGCGAGCCTGTAATTTAAGAGGAACCGGCCTTCGGCCGGGACATTTTCTACCTAAAAATGTACAAATATATCTTAAAAGGGACTCAAGGTGGTGTAATTTTAAGCTTGATGGAGGTCTAGGGAACAAACTAAATACCTCCCCTTAAGTGTTGTTGCCACATAGCAATTTTGATTCGTTGTTTCGTCGTTTTACTGTGTTCGTGTACGTTTACTGTGTTCGTGTACGTTTACTGTGTTCGTGTACGTTTACTGTGTTCGTGTACGTTTACTGTGTTCGTGTACGTTTACTGTGTTCGTGTACGTTTACTGTGTTCGTGTACGTTTTACTGTGTTTGTGTACGTTTTACTGTGTTCGTGTACGTTTACTGTGTTCGTGTACGTTTACTGTGTTCGGGTACGTTTTACTGTGTTCGTGTACGTTTTACTGTGTTCGTGTACGTTTTACTGTGTTCGTGTACGTTTTACTGTGTTCGTGTACGTTTTACTGTGTTCGTGTACGTTTACTGTGTTCGTGTACGTTTTACTGTGTTCGTGTACGTTTTACTGTGTTCGTGTACGTTTTACTGTGTTCGTGTACGTTTTGGTTTGTTTATTTTGCACGTTTCACATTATAATATATCCTTCCTAAGCTTAAGGGGAGATTTCCACTTGAGGGATTTTTTTCTTTACCCCTTTCTCCCTCATGTTTATCCCCGTTGCTTTTCAGATTTTAAGACGTTCGCCCCATTAGTTTGGCGATTTTAAGAACTTTCACCCCATTTATGTCACTTTTAAGACCTTTAGTGCCATTTAGGTGTCGATTTTTTCCTGGCGAGCGATAGCGAGCCTGTAATTTAAGAGGAATCGGCCTTCGGCCGGGACATTTTTCTACCGAAAAATGTAAAAATTTATCTTGAAAGGGGGTCAAGGGAGTGTAATTTCAAGCTTGATGGCAGTCTAGGAAACACACTAAAAACCTCCCCTTAATTAACCCATACAGTACCGGTGACGTCCTTTTCTTTAAATTGTGGCAAGTATTAGACGATTTTATTCAGGACCTCTTGCAATAATAAGGCTTCAAAATATCTCCACTAACCCTTTTAACTACCGCAGATCCTTTCTAAGCTGCATAATATCGTCTAAACATAGCAAGAATAAAAGATAACACACGTCGCTGGTACTCAAAGGGTTAATACCATCGTGCAAACGTAGCTGAAATCGAATACAAAATATGTAATAGTTAGGCCTGCGAGGACTGTGTGTAGAACGGTGGATGCGGTACGGTGACTGTGCAATTGTGTAAGTTCGAAAATACTGGCTTCTGTGTGTTTGTGTGTGTGTGTGTGTGTGTGTGTGTGTGTATGTATCAGTGTATATATGTGCAAGTTGTGTGTGTGTATGGATGTGTGTGTAGGTGTGTGTGTGTGTGTGTAGGGGGGTGTGTGTGTGTACAAAGGAGTACAAAGGAAATCAAGCAACAACAGATCTAGTGACCCTTCTAGGCTGCTTGTCCTCCAAAACACTGAGGATCAAGTGTCCAAACAGTGGCTTAGAGTGGGTAAGGGAACATTGGAAAGGGAACTACTGCCCTGGAACTAATGTCCGTGGCAGGATTAGGAAGTTAGTAGGGGACAGATGGGTTAGTAACTGAGGGGGGGATAAAATAAAGTTATTCATTTACAAACGCAGTCAGTCGCGGGTTTGATGCGAGATATTTGTCTAAGCGGAGTTTAAATGAATCAACGGTGCTGCAGTCTATAACGTCTCGGGGAAGCCCATTCCACAAGTTGACAACTCAATTGAAGAAGAAATTCTTAGATTCGTGTGAGTTAAAAGATTTACCAATAATTTTGCAACCGTTTCCCCGCGTGTAATTAGATTGGTCGATAGTGAAGTACTTACTACAGTTCATATTGTCGATGCCTTTGATGATATTGAACACTTGAATTAAGTCACCTCTTAATCTGCGCTGGGTTAAAGGAAATAGATTTAATTCTCTAAGACGCTCTTGCTCTTCGTATGGTTTGTGCTTTAGGCTAGGTATAATTTTGGTAACTCTACGTTGAACTCGTTCTAGCTTGTTTATATCTTTTTGGTAATAAGGGCACCAGGATTGAACGCAGTATTCCAGAAGAGGGCGGACTAAGGAATTGTAAAGGGTTAGGATAACGTCTTTGGATTTATGCTCAAATGACCTGCCTATAAAGCCAATTATTTTGTTTGCCTTCTTAACAACTTCTGAACATTGTTGACTCGGTTTTAGGTTACTCGATATTGTTACTCCCAGATCGGTTTCTCTGTTTACATTCTTAAGCTGAGTGCCATTCATCGAATAGTTTGCTTTCTCATTTAGGTATCCGATATGTAGTACTTTACATTTATCCGCATTGAAACTCATTTGCCAAATTTGGGCCCAACATGACAATTTATCTAGATTGTGTTGCATATCGTCAACTTGTTCTTTTGAGAGTACGCTATTTGCAATTTTTGTATCGTCAGCAAATTTTGAGATTGTACAGGTGAGACCCTCATCTATGTCGTTGATGTAAATTAGAAAGATAATTGGTCCTAGTACCGATCCCTGGGGTACCCCGCTACTTACATTGGTCCATTTAGATGCCTTACCGTTTATGACTACTCTTTGCTTTCTGTCGCTGAGCCAATTTTCTATCCATTTCAACACACCGTCTTGTATTCCATGCGCTTTTAGTTTTAGCAGTAAACGTGTGTGGGGAACTTTGTCAAAGGCCTTTTGAAAATCAAGGTATATAATATCTACAGCTTTACTCTCATCGTAGAGGTTGAGGATATCGTGGAAGAAGTCTAAGAGGTTTGTTAAACAGGAACGTCAAGCACATTATTACCACGGGGTCGGAGATTGTACAAATTGAAAAAGTGAACTCTCTTGCAAGTTAGCATAGAGGTGTGTCCAGAGTGTGAAGTAAGAATATCGCCCTATTTAATCACGGGTAAGTTGAAATCGCCAAGAATTACGGTATCTTGTATGTTAGTTATTTCTGCAATTTGTTCATAAATTTCACTGTCAGTTTGCACTGATTGAGCTGGGGGTCTGTATAATAAAGCTAGTGTTATTTTAGTTCCTCGTTTAAAATTTAATAGTACGTAAGATATGTCTATATTCGCAATTTGAGGTTTTGACATTAAGACGGGATTAAGACTTTCCTTTATAAAAAACAGAACTCCTCCTCCATTTCTATTGATCCGACTTTTCTCAAACAGTGTACACACAAGTGTGTACACTTTTCTCAAACATTGTACACACAAGTGTGTGTGTGTGTTAGCGTCAGCGTGTGTGTAGTGACAAGTGTATGTGTTGTGTGTGTGTGCGCGGATAGTTACGTGTGTGTGTGTGTGTGTGTGTGTGTGTGTTTTGTTAGGTCTGTGTGTGTGCGTGTAAGTCTGTATGCGTGTGTTTGTGTAGTTCAGTGTGTGCGCGTGTATGTATGTGTGTGTAGGTCTGTGTGTGTAGGTATATCTGTGTAGCGAGTATGTATCAGTATATATATATATATATATACTAGCAGGGGTACCCGGCGTTGCCCGGGTAATCATCATAATCACCATCACTACTACCACCACTACTACTACCATAATCACCGGCCTCTGTGCCTCATTAAACAGCGACCTCGATTTCGGCCGCTAAATGACCTCCGATTTTGGATCTGACCTCATCTGTACCCCCATTTTGGGGAGCTGCGAACAACTTTCGTTCCATACACCTTTTCGATCGGAGGCCTCCTTCTGCCCCAAACGGCAATTTGTTTTCGCATTTTTTTCGCTTCCGTATACTACATAAGTTCTGCCGAAAATTTTATTAAACAAAAGTGTCTCTGATTTCCACTAAACTCGCCTAAAACGATCTCCAAAGCCTGGGCTTTCCAACGGTGCGCCACACTCCCACCTGGCACCAAAACTGTGGGAGGAGTTTAATAACAAAGGTCGGGTAACTGACAAACAGACAAACATTGACCTTTATTTATTAAGAGAGAGATATATATATATATATATATATATATATATATATATATATATATATATAATTATGCAAGTTGTGTGTGTGTGTGTTTCCGTGCTTGTGTAGAACTGTGTGTGCGGATATTTATGTGAGTCGGGTGCGTGCGTGTAGAAGCCAAGTTTTTACTGCGCAGTGTACAGTCGCGCTAATAAGTGATGTCTCGGCACCAAGTATATTTTGATCAACAATTAGTATCAGCAATATCTAAGCCTAATTTCTTCATATCGAGTGAAATATACAAACATGTTCCCGCACTTATTACCCGCCCTATTCAACATCCGACAGCCATTAATACAGCCCAGAGCAAGCCAAACGCAATGACAGCTGGGCCATGACTTATTAGCGCGACTGTACTTGCAAGCCAGCCTGTGGAATGCCTTAGAAGTAACAGTACTGGTGTTGTTTAAGAGGAGATATCCACTTGAGGGACTTTTTATCTTGACTCCTTTCTCCCTCATGTTTAGCCCCATTGCTTTTCTAATTTTAAGACGTTCGCCCCATAATTTTGACGATTTTAAGAACTTTCGACCCATTTCTGTCAATTTTAAGACCTTTCGTGCCATTTAGGTGTCGATTTTATCCTGGCGAGCGATAGCGAGCCTGTTATTTAAGAGGAACCGGCTTTCAGCCGGGACATTTTTCTACCGAAAAATGTACGAATTTATCTTGAAAGGGGCTCAAGGGGGTGTAATCTTAAGCTTGAAGGATATCTTGGGACCAAACTAAAAACCTCCCCTTAAAGAGGCAGGTCGTTGCTTTTTCTGGACACTTTCTCCCTCATGTTTAGCCCCATTAGTTTGCGATGTTAGATGTTTGATCCACCAGTCTGACGATTCTAAGATCTTTTGTGCTATTTAGATGTCGACTTTTTTCCTGGCGAGCGATAGCGAGCCTGTAACTACCGAAAAATTTACAAATTTATCTTGAAATGGGGTCTAGGGTGTGTGTTTTAAGTTTGATGGAGGTCTAGCGAGGAAATTAAAAAAAATATATGTGAAGAAATATATAAATGGACCACAAAGTAACCACTACCTCCCCAACACTGGTCTGGCAGCTTATGAGGTCAACATTAATCCCCAACACTGGTCTGGCAGCTTATGAGGTCAACATTTATACTTTTTCGGTCACCTAAATTCATCTACCATCAGTCTAGTTACCGATACCCGTGCAAAATATTCCTGAAATGTTGCCAGAAAAATTTTGATCATCGATTGTTGACTATAAAAGCTCTCGTGTGATACCGGGTTAAAAATACAAGTCGCCGCAGATTTTCATAGTATGTCGTCACCTGCCCTTAACCCTCTCTGTACCTTAATAATGGGACTAAACATGAGGGAAAAGGGGGTCCAGAAAAAACAACTACCTCCCCCTTAACCCTTTCACGTTTTTATGACGCAGAGGTTGCCAGATTAGCAATAATAAATAGAGTTCTCTCACTCTTATAATTACCTCTCCAAAATTAGTTTTCTGCCCACAGCTAACTTAAAGACAACTGCAGAGGTTGAAGTAACTAAACTATCTATCTATCTATTGCCTGACGCCGTGATCCCCGAAGGGGTGGCCACGAACGAACCGCCCCCATGCACCTCTGTCCCCAGTCAGTCGACGCCCCTCCCCCCAACCAGCACCGCCTTCGTTCATGTACTTCCTCACTCCATCCTTCCACCTCTCATTCGGTCTACCTCTCCCTCTCTGTCCCTCCACCTCGCTCTCGCACACCCTCTTAGTCATTCTCTCGCTTTCCATACGTTCCATATGGCCGAACCATCTCAAGTTGTTCCTTTTCACACTTTCCAGCTCATCTACCTCCACACCACACCTTCTTACTTCCTCATTAGTCTGTCTATCCCTCCATGTAACTCCACACGCACTTCTTAAGTAATTCATTTCCACTGCTCTCACTCTTGGTCTGAGTCTCTCAACCAACGTCCATGCTTCGCTTCCGTAAGTCAGTGTCGGGATTACCACACTGTCATGCAAGGACTTCTTCACTTCCATACTGACCACCCTATTTCTTGTTACTGCTTTCAGCGTTCCTACAACCCTCTTCCCCTGTTGTACCCTCTCCCGCACTTCTTCATCCATAGTCCCATCTTTACTCAACACACTGCCCAGATACTTAAAAGAGTTGACGATCTCCATAGCCTGACCGTTCAGCTTCACCTCACACTCTGTGACTTCACCCCTTTCGAAGACCATAACCTTGCTCTTCCCCGCATTTACCTTCAAATTCCGTTTTTCGCACACTATTCCAAACTCATTTACCAGATCCTGCAACTCCCATTCATTATCACTCATCAGAACTGTATCATCCACAAACAGCAGTATAGGTAGCTTCCACTCAATTCCCTCCCTTTTCAGCGATACACCAACATCCACTGCTCTTGATAGTATTTCTTTCACGACTCCATCCATATATACAGTAAACAACCACGGGGACATCACACACCCCTGTTTCAAACTAACATTCAGGTCAAAGAACTCGCTCTGCTCACTCTCCACACGTACTGCCGCCTTTGCACCCTCATACATGCTCTTCACTGCTTTCAGCAACTTGCCATCTACTCCGTATATTCTAAGTACTTTCCACAAACCTCCTCTATCCACTCTGTCATAGGCCTTCTCCAAGTCCATAAAGACAACTATTATATACAGCTTTTGTTTCTTCTCCAGATATTTCTCCACAACACAATTCAGGGTAAAAATCTGATCTACACATCCTCTTCCCTTCCTAAAAACCTCCCTGCTCGTCGCCTATCCATTTCTCCGTTCTCACTCTCACTCTCTCAATCACAAAGTCGGATCAATAGAAATGGAGGAGGAGTTCTGTTTTTTATAAAGGAAAGTCTTAATCCCGTCTTAATGTCAAAACCTCAAATTGCGAATATAGACATATCTTACGTACTATTAAATAATAAACGAGGAACTAAAATAACACTAGCTTTATTATACAGACCCCCATCTCAATCAGTGCAAACTGACAGTGAAATTTATGAACAAATTGCAGAAATAACTAACATACAAGATACCGTAATTCTTGGCGATTTCAACTTACCCGTGACTAAATGGGGCGATATTCTTACTTCACACTCTGGACACGACCTCTATGCTAACTTGCAAGAGAGTTCACTTTTTCAATTTGTACAATCTCCGACCCGTGGTAATAATGTGCTTGACCTTGTACTCGCAACAAAAGAAGAATTAATAGAGAATTTGAATGTTGGTGATGAATTCAGTAACAGCGACCATCGTACGATAACTTTCACTTTAAAGTTTACTAGTAACAAATCAAATAGCAGCATTGAGAAAGTCCCTAATTTCAAGAAAGCAAATTTTCATAAACTTAAATCAAAACTTAAAGAAACTGACTGGAGCTTTCTGACTAACAATAACGACATAAATACATCTTGGGAGTGTTTCACAACCACTTACCTTAAGGCAGTGCAAGACTGCATACCATCGAAAATACGGCGTCCAGGCCAAAATGATAAGCCCAAATGGTGGAATAAAGATATTTCAGACTGTCTGCTTGCTAAAAAATTTGCTAATGATAGATTAAAATCCTCACAAAATGACGAAGAACGGGTGAAATTTGTAGAGCTACGACGCAAAGCCAAAAAGTTAATTAAGCAAAGTAAAAAGACCCTGGAGTTACATGTTGCGAATCAAAGTAAAACAAACCTGAAAGAATTCTATAGTTATATCAGAAAGAAAAAAGTAGTTACTTCAACTGTTGGACCGTTAGTCGATGAAAATGGAGAATACACCAAAGACGAAGTACAAATGAGTAATGCCCTCAATACCTTCTTTGCATCAGTTTTTACAACCGAAGACCTCAGTGATATCCCTACACCATCGCCGATTCAGATTGATAATTCAGATGTTCTAAGCAATATCACCGTTACAGAGAGAGAAGTATTGAATTGTTTAGATAAACTCAAGGTAAATAAAACGCCTGGACCTGATACAATCTCACCTAGAGTTCTAAAGGAAGCTAAGGATGAGCTCTCCAAACCACTGACATTGCTATTCAATGAATCCTTGCAGTCTGGGACTATGCCTGATCAGTGGAAGCTAGCCAACGTAACACCGATATTCAAAAAAGGCAGCAAATCCCTACCCAGTAACTATCGTCCAATTAGCTTAACCTCAATTGTATGTAAAATGCTAGAAACGGTCATAAGAGACAGACTCGTAAATCACTTAGAGGCAAATAACTTACTTAAAGATACTCAACACGGCTTTCGTAAAAAACGTTCCTGTTTAACAAACCTCTTAGACTTCTTCCACGATATCTTCAACCTCTACGATGAGAGTAAAGCTGTAGATATTATATACCTTGATTTTCAAAAGGCCTTTGACAAAGTTCCCCACAAACGATTACTGCTAAAACTAAAAGCGCATGGAATACAAGACGGTGTGTTGAAATGGATAGAAAATTGGCTCAGCGACAGAAAGCAAAGAGTAGTCATAAACGGTAAGGCATCTAAATGGACCAATGTAAGTAGTGGGGTACCCCAGGGATCGGTACTAGGACCAATTCTCTTTCTAATTTACATCAACGACATAGATGAGGGTCTCACCTGTACAGTCTCGAAATTTGCTGACGATACAAAAATTGCAAATAGCGTACTCTCAAAAGAACAAGTTGACGATATGCAACACAATCTAGATAAATTGTCATGTTGGGCCCAAATTTGGCAAATGAGTTTCAATGCGGATAAATGTAAAGTACTACATATCGGATACCTAAATGAGAAAGCAAACTATTCGATGAATGGCACTCAGCTTAAGAATGTAAACAAAGAAACCGATCTGGGAGTAACAATATCGAGTAACCTAAAACCGAGTCAACAATGTTCAGAAGTTGTTAAGAAGGCAAACAAAATAATTGGCTTTATAGGCAGGTCATTTGAGCATAAATCCAAAGATGTTATCCTAACCCTTTACAATTCCTTAGTCCGCCCTCTTCTGGAATACTGCGTTCAATCCTGGTGCCCTTATTACCAAAAAGATATAAACAAGCTAGAACGAGTTCAACGTAGAGTTACCAAAATGATACCTAGCCTAAAGAACAAACCATACGAAGAGCGTCTTAGAGAATTAAATCTATTTCCTTTAACCCAGCGCAGATTAAGAGGCGACTTAATTCAAGTGTTCAAAATCATCAAAGGCATCGACAATATGAACTGTAGTAAGTACTTCACTATCGACCAATCTAATTACACGCGGGGAAACGGTTGCAAAATTATTGGTAAATCTTTTAACTCACACGAATCTAAGAATTTCTTCTTCAATCGAGTTGTCAACTTGTGGAATGGGCTTCCCCGAGACGTTATAGACTGCAGCACCGTTGATTCATTTAAACTCCGCTTAGACAAATATCTCGCATCAAACCCGCGACTGACTGCGTTTGTAAATGAATAACTTTATTGTATACCCCCCTCAGTTACTAACCCATCTGTCCCCTACTAACTTCCTAATCCTGCCACGGACATTAGTTCTAGGGCAGTAGTTCCCTTTCCAATGTTCCCTTACCCACTCTAAACCACTGTTTGGACACTTGATCCTCAGTGTTTTGGAGGACAAGCAGCCTAGAAGGGTCACTAGACCTGTTGTTGCTTGATTTCCTTTGTACTCCTTTGTACTACCCTACTGTATACCTTCCCTACTACGCTTAGAAGACATATTCCTCGGTGGTTACCACACACTCCTCTTTCCCCTTTGCCCTTATATAGGGGGACTATTATGCCAGTCTTCCAGTCATCGGGTGCACTCCCCTTCTCCCATTCTAGTTTGCACATTGCAACTAAACTAAAGGTTTCTAAATACCCCTGATAGTAACAAAGGCTTTAAAGTATCCCCAATAGGCTCAAAATTGCGTCAAAAACGTGAGAGGGTTAACCCTTTTTGTACCGGCGACATCATTTTGACTTTCATTGGGTACTATTAAACGATTTTATTCAGTTTAGAAAGGGCCTCCAGCAATTAACAGGCTTCGAACTATCTCACTTGACCATGTTACTACCACAGATCCTTCTGAAACTGCACAAAATGGTCTAAATATAGCTAAAATAAAACTAAAAAGACGTCGCCGGTACAGAAAAGGTTAACACTATCTGATCCGACGTCTTGGGGGGCTATGTTGATATATTTGTTTCACTAGTATTGAGATATTTGCTATATTTTACCATTTTCGAGCAATGTAGTTTAATTAGTTTGTCCCCTAGGCTAAAGGTGATGTCACACGAACGTATTGTCCGGCGATTTTCAATAAGCAAGTTTATTGTTAGTACTATTTGGAGACTTTTTAGTACTATTTGGAGGCTTTTTAGTACTATTTGGAGGCTTTTTAGTACTATTTGGAGACTTTTTAGTACTATTTGGAGGCTTTTTTAGTACTATTTGGAGTCTTTCTAGTACTATTTGGAGGCTTTTAGTACTATTTGGAGGCTTTTTAGTACTATTTGGGAGGCTTTTTAGTACTATTTGGAGACTTTTTAGTACTATTTGGAGGCTTTTAGTACTATTTGGAGGCTTTTTAGTACTATTTGGAGGCTTTTAGTACTATTTGGAGGCTTTTAGTACTATTTGGAGGCTTTTAGTACTATTTGGAGGCTTTTTAGTACTATTTGGATTTGTTTAGTACTATTTGGAGGCTTTTTAGTACTATTTGGAGTTTTTAGTACTATTTGGATGCTTTTTAGTACTATTTGGAGGCTTTTTAGTACTATTTGGAGTTTTTTAGTACTATTTGGAGTTTTTAGTACTATTTGGAGGCTTTTTAGTACTATTTGGAGGCCTTTTAGTACTATTTGGAGTTTTTAGTACTATTTGGAGACTTTTTAGTACTATTTGGAGGCTTTTTAGTACTATTTTAGAGTCTTTTTAGTACTATTTGGAGTCTTTTTAGTTCTATTTGGAGGCTTTTTAGTTCTATTTGGAGGCTTTTTAGTACTATTTGGAGGCTTTTTAGTACTATTTAGAGTCTTTTTAGTACTATTTGGAGTCTTTTTAGTTCTATTGGAGGCTTTTTAGTTCTATTTGGAGGCTTTTTAGTACTATTTGGAGGCTTTTTAGTACTATTTGGAGGCTTTTTAGTACTATTTAGAGTCTTTTTAGTACTATTTGGAGGCTTTTTAGTACTATTTAGAGTCTTTTTAGTACTATTTGGAGGCTTTTTAGTACTATTTGGAGGCTTTTTAGTACTATTTAGAGTCTTTTTAGTACTATTTAGAGTCTTTTTAGTACTATTTAGAGTCTTTTTAGTACTATTTGGAGGCTTTTTAGTACTATTTGGAGGCTTTTTTAGTACTTTTGGAGGCTTTTTAGTACTATTAGGAGGCTCTTTTGTTGCTATGGAATCGGAAATAGATCGAAAGTAGATTATGTTACCTGTAGCTAGTTTTATTTTTATGAAACTTGAATTTTTATGCTTACCAGACTGCAATTGCTCATACAAATTGACGGAAAAAGCGCTCGGTGAGACACTGCTTAAGGGCGGTGACTATCTATCTATCTATTGCCTAGACGCCGTGATCCCGAAGGGGTGGGCACGAACGAAGCCCCCATGACCTTCAGTCCCAGTCAGTCGACGCCCCTCCCCCAACCAGCACGCATTCATTCATGTAGTTCCTCACTCCATCCTTCACCTCTAATTCGAGTTCTACCCTCTCCCCCTCCTGTCCCTCCACCTCGGTCTCGTACACCCTCTTAGTCATTCTCTCGCTTTCCATCACGTTCCATATGGCCGAACCATCTCAAGTTGTTCCTTTTCACACTATCCAGCAAACTCTACCTCCACACCACACCTCCTTATACTTCTCAATAGTCTGTCTATCCCTCCATGTAATTCCGCACGCATCCTTAAGTAATTATTTCCACTGCTCTCACTCTTGGTCTGAGTCTCTCAACCAACGTCCATGCTTCGCCTTCCGATAGTCAAGTCAGGGATTACACACTGTCATGCAAGGACTTCTTCACTATCCATACTGACCACCTATTTCTGTTACTGCTTATAGCGTCCTACAACACTCTTCCCTGGTTGGACCCCTCCTCGCACCTCTTTCACATAGTCCCATCTTACTCACACACACTGCCAGATACATAAAAGGAGTTGACGATCTCATAGCATGACCGTTCAGCTTCATCATACACACTCTGTACGACATCTCCCCTTTCGAAGACCATAACCTAGCTCTTCCCGTATTTACCTTCAATTCCGTTATTCGCTACACTGTTCACAAAATCACATTACCAGACCCTGCAAACTCCCATATCATACACTCATCCAGAACATGTCATCCGCAAACAGCAGTATAGGTAGCTTCCACTCAATTCCCTCCCTATTTCAGCGATTACAACCAAAATCCTAGCAGGTGGTGACCTGTTTATTTATGTCCTATATCTAATTCTGGCTTGTAACCTATTGGCAGTCACAAGCCTCAACGTTTGTATGCTGTTATCCCAGCTAGGTGTCTTCTATTCTAACCTGGCGAGAGAATGCGAGCCAGCTGTATTAATGAAGAAATCAGGCTCGCGAGAGACATATATCTCAATCGAAAATATTACAACAATTTAGCCTGCTGTCAAACAAAAATATAAAATATGATGCTCAGCTTACGCTACCAGTAAAAAATTGAAGCTACTGGATGGGGATAAACGTTCTAAACAATAGGCTGAATTGTCGAATGGATACATCCAGAGTCAGATAGACAAGTACAGAACAAAACAGTCACCACCCCTTAAACTCAAGCGCCCAGACTACACCCAAAGAACAACATGCCTCACCCAGCAACCCCATCAAACGTTAACATTGTAATATTTTGAATAAAACTAATATCGCAGGCTTGAATGCGGATTCCTTTTATCGTATTTATAATATAATTCACTTCCAACACAAACACATCCCAATGAAATAATGAAAACATGTGACTCCACCGGTACGCTATCGGTCGACCAGAAAAATCGACAGGTAAATTGGTTTAAAAGCTTATTATCAGACAGATATATGATGTGGAAGCATCTTAACAACTCTTCAACAAACAGTAATGGATCGAAACAGGTGAGGGCCAATAAGAACGACTCCCCCCGGCGCCGGACCAAATAGTGTTAATTAACCACCATACAATTAAATGTTTACATGAAATTAATGCAAATAAAATTACAAAGGTAATTATGGTCTCCGATTAGTTAACCCTTTCTGCACCAGGACCACTTTGTTATTCTGGTGAGCATTAGATGATTTGGTGTATTATAACATAATTGGTTATTTAATTCACTATAGGCCTATTAGGATATAGTGTGATTTTTGTTTATTCTTGATTGTACGGTATTTACTTATATACTGTTATTAGGCTATATTATTATAATATATATATATATGTAGGATGATTTATAAGGAGGGGGGAAGGGGAGGGTATATTCTCTCTCTCCTCTCTACTCTCTCTCTCTCTCTTCTCTCTCTTCATCTCTCTCTCTCACTCTCTCTCTCACCCAGCCTTACTTCCTCTCACTCTCACAATGGCTCTCTCTCTCTACACACACACACACACACTTATTGTTGGTTGTAATATATAATATATATATATATACAGAGAGAGAGAGAGAGAGATAGATAAGTAGATAGATTAGATAGATACATAGAGAGAGAGAGATAGATAGATAGTAGATAGTAGATAGATAGATAGATAAATAGATAGATAGATAGATAAGTTAGATAGATAGATAGATAGATACATAGATAAACAACTGAAGGTAACACACACATAAGCAAGTCCTGTATATGTAACGTAGCGCACACGGAGAATCACAAGCCGCCTCGAACAGTGACAGAATGATGACCTTCACACACTCTATAAATATCACTAAGAGGGATGGACGTGATTATTGGCTCATTTATGTGTCATTTATATTTATCAAGCTTATAATCTAATTTGTATTAACTTCACCACAACACCATACACCTCCAATGCAATTAATGAAAAGCATATATGCGATCCACCAGGATTCGAAACCCGAGTTATCACACACAGATTGTTGACACCTTAACCATTACACCACCAATACGGTTAAAGGTTTATGCACAATACCCCAATACCCTCCTTCAAGTAAATTTGTACATAATTATAGAAAAATGTCCGGGCCGAAGGCCGGTTTCCCTTAAATTTCAGGATCGCTATGGCTCGCCAGGAAAAATTGACATCTAAATTACACGAAAAGTCTTAATATTGACAAAAAATGGGGCGAAAGGTCTTAAAATCGCCAAATTAATGGGCCGAATGTCTTATAATCTGAAAAAATAACGGGGCTAAACACGAGGAAGAAGGGGGACCCGAAAAACGGCCCACATCTCCCACTTTAAGGGACGACATTCTCTGGACCCTGACTGACCGTACCATTTCCGGTCCAACGTACCTCTCCGACAAACCCATCCTGGTATTTTGTATTTATTGTTTATATTATGTTATGTTATGTTATGTTATGTATGTTATTGTTTATGTTATGTTATGTATGTTATTGTTTATGTTATGTTATGTTATTGTTTATTTATTGTTTATGTTATGTATGTATGTTTATAACATAAGAACATAACATAAGAACATAACATAAGAAAATGGGAGTCTGCAGAAAGCCG
>JBAKBP010035108.1:0-19913 GCA_037953745.1 Lithodes maja | reverse complement strand
GCGATTCAACATGGTTAGAAAAATAAATACCCTCTACTCCAGATTATTATTATTCAAATTGGTCCAAATGTTGCTAGAAGTCTTGATATTACAGACAGAACTTGCCACTAAATAGAATTCAGCTAATGTAGCGGAAATGTAGCTAAATTTAATAGCATTGACAACAGCAATTAATAGTTTCAATCGTTTGTCCATTTTGCCGACTTTGTCAAATATGATGCATATTTGGCAAAGTGGTCAGACCCTCTAACGATTTGCTCAAATGGTCAAAAGGCACAAACGATTTGACAAAACGAGCAATTTGTCTATTTAGGCACGACAACACCATTATAGGGACAATAATCTCCAATGACACTTTTCAATTCCTGAAACCATGCTCCGAAATCTCGTATGTGGGCCAGTTTGGCATCTATATATCTAATCCCAAATTTTAGCTTTTGACAATTGCCAAATTTCAGATGGGTTTTTATTACTTTGGCCGATGTTAAATCGTACTGCACCCTACCAATTTTACCGAATATATTGGGCGAGAATTTTGTATATTTTTGCAGCGTACTATTTCTCTGTAAGGCACTCTGCTGTATAAAGGTAACGAGACTATTAGTGTATTCATTAACGGTTCGTTTGGTGGAAGATATGAATAAAGCACTCTGGGTTTTATTTCGGACAATCCACTGAAAAACAAAATGACCTTTTAATATATTAGAGACCATATAGCCCTTTTTTTTTAAGGCTTTTATTATAGGAGCAGAGTTGCTTAGCTTGGCGTATTCGTTCAATTCATCCATACTAATTATACGCCTCACCAATGAATTGGTAAAACACTCTTGGCCTAGGCTTTTCCATACATGTTACCAAATTCACCCATAGTAAATAAGGACAAGGCCATTGATAATGCCATCGGGTCGCTAAAGGGATTTATTCGTTTTAAACTATTCAAAAATGTCACTTTACATCTTGAAGAGATAAATTTGGGATATGTTTTATCAGAGTCATCATCTATTACCCCTTTCCCAGCGGTGGATTTGACTGGGACTCTGCGCTCACAAGTGGACGATAGACAGGTTTGCAATATTTCTTCGGACCCCTCTTCATCATGAATATCTTGGATCTGCAGGGCGTCTATGATTTTTAAGATATTGTCATTTTCCGCGTAGTGGCAAGACTCTATTGTAATAATATTGGTATTCCTTATCATTATTTCATCAAAAAAATGTAGATAGAATTTTTCCACATATCTCCTATATTGATTGTTTGTATAATGGCCATTCTTTTTCATGTGCGTATATATGGCCTTGATGGTATCCAGTCCATACTGTCGATAGCATAGGTCAGTCTCCAATAAATGTGTCTTGTCGAAACTGGTATTTTGATTATTATCACCTAAAAAAAGAACTATGACACCCCCAAATGCTGTTCTAGGATGATTCAGTAACCTCAGACAGGCATCGAAATAGAGTAATTCTATAGCTTTGAATTGAGTGATTTCGTCCATCACTACAACCTTCAAAGCCTTCCATAGATGGTCATTTCTGGCTACGGCCCTCGAAATATTAATCGCGGGGGTTACATTAGCGTGGCTTATTGCCGGAATGTAAAACTTCATAAAACTATGATATGTGTAGAAATTCGTACTAGGTATATGATTGTCGATGAATTCTCGCATGGTACTAACAGTGGAATGTGTCCGTCCGAGAGCAAAAATGTTATTTCTTATTTCGGGATTTTCTTCGCATAAACTAGCAATCAAATTACCAATCAAATGGCTTTTTCCGGCACCGGGTGGGCCAGTCACCATATTTATTCTAGGAAGAGATGTAGTGCTAAATCTATTAATGTGGTTCATAATGTCACCGTGACATATTATTTGGGTGGGTGTTAGTAAAGCTGTTGGTTTCTTATCCTGGCCTAAGAATGATGGTGGTGTCATTATTACACCGGACACAATGGGTATAAATAATGATAACCAGATAAGGAAAATTGGACCCTTTATAGATTCAGAGTTCTGACAGAAAAATTAAGAACCTGGTAAAGTGTAGGGTTATTTATTTTCCATATATACTCGAAAAATGTCTAGTCTCGTGGGGGGTAATTGATGTTTTTTGACCCGGTAAAGGGTTATTGATACCCGTGTATGAATGATGGAAGTGTGGTCGTACGACCAAGAATCGTATACAATCCAGGTTTGTTGCCCGCGCATTTTGTAAATTATTATTTTGTATTCACAAAATAGTAACGACAAAAAGGATGAACTTTAACTCCAATTATTATTTTACTGGATTGATAATATCTGTTGTTATATTATTCATTCTTGTCGGCCATCTATATAATCTAGTTTTTCATATTTATAAAGAACAAGAAATAAACTATCCAAGATATAATATGACAGAATATTTGAGATCGAAAATATCACCGAAAAAGGGTAGACATGATATGTAATGTAAATATGTTATTATTTAAAATATGTAATTTGGTTAGATGGTGGATATGGATACAATCATATTTAAAATTCAAAAACTATTGAACAACAATTGTATCCTGACAATAAAAGACACACAAACTATTCGGTCTTTATTTTATCAATTAAATAAAAGGAACACACTCATAATAGACCCTTTGAAGCAACTATATAAAAATATCGGCGATTCCGATATAGAGCAGGCAAATTTAGTATTGAAAAATATATGTGTCCTCGATAATATTACAAATATGAAATATATATTATCGGGTTATAAAATAAGCGATATACCAGACAACACCTCAGATTTCGTTATAAACAAAATCATAGAATATAATAGCTATGAAAAATATGATATATATAGTGACAAAATAAAACAAGAAATAATTGCCCGAAAAAATAAATCCTTAACCGTTGATGAGTTAGGTTTACGATATATGACGATACGTAAAATTATTATATCCATATTAAGACATTCTTATACTTTAATAAAGATATCCCATGATAATATTAATAAAGGTTATTTTAACAATTTGATAGCCGCATATTTAAAATGTATATCCCAATGTGATGCGGTGTTAGACTATAGTATCCCCCCATTAAACACAGAATCAGATGACTGTTTATTGAGACCCCACACCCCCCCCCATCATAATCTTCAAGATGAGAATAGCCAACAGTATTCTAATACCAAGAAGAGAAGAAGATCTAATAGGGTAAATTTCGGAGATCTCCGTAAAGATATTGATAAGGATATTCGCGGGAAAAGGTTCTAGAACTAGAATGCTAATAAATAAAAAACAAAATATATTGACATTTCTTTTCACCTCTGACGAATATTTTCATTTCCGAAGGCATTTCCGAAGGCACTGAATAAGAATTTTCCGGGAGCGTTATTGATTTTAGAGAGGACAGCTCTCGAGGGTTGCTTTATTTCAAAAAGTCGCGAAATATCGCTGGGTTCTATATATATATAAGCGATTTGGCAAAATCCACCACATAAAGTCGAGAATACTCTGGGATAACCTCTGTTACATATATATATATATAAAACGTATTATGAATAATATACAACCCATAATTACTAGAATAATATTATAAGTCATCATACAAATATTATTCAGAATGTATAAAATATGTCTTTATCATCTGATAATGAATGTAGATATTTATATATATTATAATGTAGGGTTTGAAGATGAATCGCGGTTTTGTCGATGGGGTAGAGATCTTCAAATCCTTTTCTGACAACTTTAAAAATGCCTCGGGGTTGATAAAGGGATTGGCAAATTCGATCCTAATACAATCCAAGTCTAAATTTAAGTTTCATAATTACAACGAAGATGTTGTTGAGCCAATAAGGCCCGGTGAATATGACAGAATTTACGGAATTATATCGGATAATGAAAGAAAGGTAGAGATAAACGATATGCTGGCCAAATACTTGGCAAATTTGTTTGGTGCGCTTGAATATTATCTACAGGATTTGGTCATAAATAAACACATCTTACCCCTTCCCGGACCAAATAAAAAAATTAATATGAGTAAAGTAAATTGTATTAATGATACTCTTCAGAGTATGCTCCGTGCATTGATAAACCAAGCCAATAGGGCCAAAGAAGACAAAAAATATATAAGTCTTATAGTATTTATGGTCATGGGTGTATATGTCCAGTCTTATATGGATCTAATTGCATTTAGATACTATAAACACACTCCGGCACCTAAGAACAGATTTGATTTGGATCAAGAACACATAGATGCCACTTTGAATCTTGGGATATTTACTGGTCAAATATTTTCCAACTTATTTACATCTATTATTAATCACCGGGCAACCGATCCATTAACAGAGATGGATGTGACAAAGTTTATAAACCGGCGTTATATTGCTATTCTACCCATGAGATTATTTAATGAAGATGGTCAATTTTATATTGAAAAGAATAATCAAACACCCTCCCAAAGATTTTATTTCCTACCCGATATATGGACCAAAAGATCGTTTCAGCAAAAAAAAAATGCAAATAAGGAGAGTGTATTTTATAGAGTGGCGACCGATTTGGCGACCGATTTGGAACAATTGAAGAACTTGTTATTGATAAGTAGTCCGGAGCAGAAGTTGACCACCGATTGTGTCATTGAAGGCATCCACAATATATGTTGGGGGGATATATGTCGATTGGTGAAAGGTAAGAATCCGAGCGCATATTCTTCCATAGCCATACAGTATCTTTTACAAAATATAAATAACAATGACTTAACCCAAATAGAAAATGACGAACAGAATATTTATGAAAACCTAAATGTATTTTTCAAATTTATTAGCAATCCCAAGGAAACCTTTGCTCGTGTTATAAGACACAAGAAACGGTCGTGTTATGGGAGGGTTCTCACACGAAATTATGATAATTTTATCCCCGATGAGGTTTTCTCCGTAGTAAAACTGTCTATAGGGAAGGACATTCTGACTATGTTATTGCATACAGACGATTTTCATGTGAACGCCCTTCTCTTGAAAGATACACTAATGACCAAACCCCCCGATATACAATCATTTATGATGAAATATATACTGAGGTTGGTGACCATGTTTAGACACGGTAGTCACAGTGTCAAAGAGCTATTGAAAAGCATGGGTCTCTCACGAGAGTTTATAAATAAACTCAACAATGAATACTACTTTATAGAAAAATATTTAATGGATGATTCTACAAACCAAGAAGCGTCTTTGTTACTTTTTATTCAATCACTTAATAACATAAACGATGGTAATATTACGAAAATTAACGATGTAAAAAATGCCCTCGCGACAATATTGATACCGAACCAGCTAGTGACGGCTCTATATACAGCCCTGGAAGCTAACATTCCCGTTGTGTGGCGGGAGTTATTTATGGAAGAAGAAGAAGAAGCAGCAGCAGGGATGACGGTAAGACGATGGATATTCAGTTGGTTCCAGCAGCAAGGTGTAATTAGAGACTACCCGTATCAACATTCCTAAAAAAATATCCTTATATCATCTCCATAATAGCATCCATATTTGATGACGCAATGACTAGAAGTCCCGGTGGGCAAGTATATATTACACGGATAGCAGATAGAGAAAGGTTAGAGGAGATAACACGACAGCTTTTCGCAATCATTGAAAATATTCATGCCCAACTTATAACAACTACCAACATTGTATTTACACTGCCACTGACATGGCTAACCTTTGGAAATTTTTATCAGCCAACAAAATCAGAGTTCCTGTCATCGTGCACGGAACATTTGAAGGCTTACGGTTTCGGTACGATCACTGAAGATTTTATAGATGATACTCCCGGTAAACAAGCCGCCATCCCCGGATGTAGAGAAAATTATTTTTTCCCCAATGAACTGGGGCATTTTTCAAACCTCGCAGGGACATCTCGTAGGCTTTTCCTCGCGTCCTTGTTAAAGGCATCGAGGTTGTCTGGTCAATTTACGCCCACCAGACCCCCAATGAGCGACACTGCCATATCTAATATGATGGATAATAAATTGCATTTATTCAGAAATAATCCAAGTAATTTCATTAATCTAAACCAAGCATCTATGGTGCCTTATCTCTTTGTAGGAAAGGGGGATGAAAAGGCCAAAATTCTTAGTTCGATTCAGAAATATGCCATGGACTATTCCGGAGATAATTTAAATTGTGTGGGTACGAATATCATTGAAACTCTTACCAATGTGACACCCTGGAGTCCCAAACATGTAACCAATAGTGAGGTATCCGTTGATAATCTGATTTCGACATCGACTCATAAAAATCCCCTAGATCACATGATTGCCCAATGGTATAATGATTTGAGGGACTCCTTCGAATCTTTCATCTATGAGTATCGTCAACTTTTAGATATGGTTCATAATTTTGCCCATAAAATAGCAACATATGATCCGACCATGGACCGGAAAAGAAAAGTGGTCGAGGAAATTTTTCCCCTATTGCGAGACAATGTCCTCTTCATTTGTAACACCAATGATGGGGAGGACACCAATTCAGATGACGAGGATGATTTCATTTACCACCAGAAGAGAAAACGGTTTGATACGAACTTATGTATATTCCCCCTGCGGTACGATGAGAAGGTCAAAACCGGCCATATCGATATAGACCAAATGAAAACCGTAATAACCGAATTGAATGAGTTACAGGATTTCATCTGTCTCTACAAAACATTAAATAATAGGGGTGGCTATTTAGACCACATACGTACCCTAAGAAAATATGTAGATGTTGTTAAAAATAAACCCAGTATACGAGAATACGATTATCAAACAGATCCTAGTTTCAAAATAGTAACATTTTTACTGAAAATGAAGGATTCTGAAGTTGATGGCAGATGTAGAGAGGTTTACGATAAATTCCTAACTCTAATGGGTGACACCACCAATCGTCACAAACATATTAGTAATCCTCTCATGTTCAACTGGACCGAAAATACCATGAGAGGTCTTCCCGAGGCTCAAATGATACTATCACAGCTATTGTTGGGCAATATTGTACAAATTCCCACTTTCATTAAAAGCAAACTAACCCCCATGACAAATGAATCACAATTCCATATATTAAAACAAATTCGTAAAAATATAGTATCCAAAGTTAATACCATTAGGAATTCGTTACAATTGGAAGGCCCTGGTGTAGTGGTCCCCCAATGGGAAATTTTTACAAAATCAAATTTCATGAAACGATTCTTTAGGTCAGACCATTTAGCCATGGATTGTGACGACGAAGACAGCGGTAGTGACGAAGACAGCGGTAGTGACGAAGACAGCGGTAGTGACGAAGACTTAGACGATGACGATGACGACCATAATAATAATAATGACACTCCATTAAAAACAATAACCAAACGACTCGAGACTATTAACGTCCGGGAGAATGTAATTGAGTACCTATCTTTAGGGGAGAGTATTAAGCAAATTGTAGGGTCAAATAGTACGCTATCTCTTTCACCGAGTGGTTACATAAAGTCGCTGTCTGCCCAACGAAAGGATTGGCAACTATGGGTGAATGAAAGCTCCAATATTATTGAAAGAATATGGAACAAGGATCAACCTATCGATAATTATATGTATATTCAACTTAAAAATTACAATATACAACTATTCCGGAATTTAAGAAATGACGTGCCATACACCAAACTATTATTAATGGGGTCCATTATATTAAACAGGTCTTATACGGAAAATACCGTATCCCGCATTCATACCTTATTGACCATAAATGAAAAGTTTACAACCAAATGCTCAAAGCTGGAGACCGGTATAGGGGGTCGCGAGTTGTCTTTTGATTCTCTCCGCCACACCCGGCTACAATTGGTCGGAAAACTTTGCGACATGGTTTCACCGGTGGCATTCATTAAGGGGCTTAAAAATACACCCGAGGTTATCTCTACCCTGCTGTTGGCACAACTATTAAATGTCAATGACTCAGACCACTATAGTGAACGGGATAAAAGAAGAGCCGTTCAATACCTATACGGCAGCGGAACTAATTTGCCCGTATTAGCTTCGCCTCCAGTGGTGAGTAATATACATAGTGCCGGCCACGCACCGATGCCACCCCCCAATGACATTATTCAGAGTGTGACAAATACCCCTCTCCATATATCACCCGACGATCTCCGGTCCATCATAAGTGTTACGGGAGCTCTCAATGTTTCGAGCGAACAATCACATCCGCGCCATCACATACGCAATAAACCGTATAAATACTCGGAACGTTTAACAAATTTCATAGACGTTGATGCACATATATTTAGACATTCTCACGTATATCCACTCATACATGTAAATGAGGTGGAAAAATGTGAAGACGATTCATATCATAACTTTATAATTCGATCAATGGGGTTGAATGTCAATATTAATTTGAAGGAAATCAAACAAATGATGTTTAGTAAAGACTTTGTTAATAATAATATAGACACTTTTCACGAAACTATAATGAAATATTACACAAATGCAATCGGGTTTCGACTACTCTACCGGAAATAATGAACAAGCATAATATGGTTAACCTCATTTCGAGTATGCGGGTAAAATATATTGGTATGCATTCGCTTAAACATATACGAGATGAGTTATCCAACAGATCTTCTATATTCTCAAACTATGCATTATTTATCTCTGAAAATAAAAATTATTCCCTAATTGTATTTAAAGCAATATTTAAACGATATAAACATGCTCTCTTGAATGATGAGACTGTTACACAAACAACCTTCAATATATGGTTTCGGAAATTTAAGTCAAACTGTACCAAATATATCGACCTTATTAACAATCAGCTAACGAGCATTACCGACTCTATAAAATCACTTAAGGGAAATCTCCAGTGTGACTATACAAAACTGTTAAACTTGATACAAGACCCAAACGCCGTAGCTATTTTGGAGGATATTCTCGCGGAAAATTCCCTGGCCAGAGCAATCAATTTAGGCTTTAATGGAACTGTCTTTTCAACTATAAATGATAATAATAACAGCCATATTTCAGAGAGTGCCTATCGGGACCTTATTCGTCGATACGAAAAATATATTACCAAAAGGTCCCCCTTGGATATTCCCTGGCATAACCAATCGGGATCTACGAAGGTTATACCTCGTCACACTGTACTCCTGTCCACCGCCTT
This sequence comes from Lithodes maja, assembly GCA_037953745.1. NCBI lineage: Eukaryota > Metazoa > Arthropoda > Malacostraca > Decapoda > Lithodidae > Lithodes > Lithodes maja. The sequence goes on along the minus strand of JBAKBP010035108.1, from coordinate 10,791 downwards.
AATGGGCAAGGTTAATAAAGATAAGAGCCAAGAGGGTGAAAATAAATGTAACAGAGACCTTTCCTCCTTGGACATAAATAATGCGGAATATTCAATAGCCTCTTCCATTATGGAATTGATGTCTTTACATAGCTTGTTTAATCACAATACTCGCAATATTTTGGATGCCATATATAAGGAACACAGAGAAATAAAAACTTCACCACCACCCGCCCCCTCACCACCCGCCCCCTCACCAACCCCCACACATAAAGTGGACGCTCTATCAGAATTAAATGATAAAATGAATAACATCAAAAAATATATCCACAGTATTAAAAAACTCGAGAATATTAATATAGATTCTATTAACTATGAGATGTCCAATATAATGGCCAACATTATAGTACATTTAGAAGATCTAGAAAAAGATATATTAGGTCTTCAACCTCACCACTCGCCACCCTTGAGGGAACTCTTGGATAATTACAAAAACTTATTCGTCCAATTTTTCGAGAGTAAACGTAATATACTGGATAGGACACAAGAGTTCTACAATAAAAAGAAACAAGAAGACGAAAGGTCTGTCGACGGGACCATACGGGGGAGGACTGTGGAAATTGAACAGGTTTATAATGAACTCCATAGAGAGATGATGCAACAGAAAATTAAAACCCTGGCCCAATTGGATTTGCATAGGACAACCATGTCGACCGAGGAGGAAGATATCATTATTGATATGAACACCATGGAGACCAGCGTACAAGAATTTGCAAATGATAATCTGAGAGTAAAATTAAATGACTATACCCTGCAGTTGACTACCATAAACGATAAGATTGAACAGAATGAGATTAATAAAAAAATTAAATTACAAAAAGAAACAGAGGAAATCAAGAAAATTGGGACAGTACACGCGGATTTGGCATTAAATGAATACAACACTATAGTTAGAGCCATTGAATCCAAGGTGATTACACCCAACGATAATATAATGCAAATGTATAGTATAATTAAAGAATTGGAAGCCAAACCTCGCGCCTCCAAATCCTCCTCCGCCAGGATACCTTCCTGTTTCATGGAAACACTACACACCATATACCACAACCCGGAGAGAGGTAGCTACACTCTCCAGAGTCAGATAATCTCTACACTCTGTGAGAATTGCGTCAGTCTACTGTTCGATCTAGAGACGAAGAGACTCGATACAGACAATCGTTTTACCTTTGAAATGGCCAAAGACCACACCAAATTACATAATCTTGTAGAGAGTTTACTGAAGTGTGATAGTATCGGTCTGGAGGAAAAACGAAAGCTTCTCTCCCAAGTCCCGAATGCCAATATGACCTCTTTGGGTTTTAAGCTTGAGAGAACGGTTATGGTGTATCGCCCCTTCCATAAGTATGATATAAAGAGCGGTACCATTATTCTACCAACCTTGGAGTTATTATATTGTCGCGGCGAAAAGTTTTTCAATTTCCGAAATAAATTAACTAAATCCTACGATATAGATACATTCGATAATGTACATCGGTTACATACACTCACCGCCAATCTGGCACGGTTAGAACCAAACAGGGAATACTTATTTTTCACGCGGAAGGATGAGCGCTCGAGTTTTTCAAGCGTGAGGGATGATATACTAAAATTCACCCCCCTACAATACAAGGCCAAATTGGGTAATCTCATGGAACTGGCTGCTCCCGCCCAATCCCCAGTCATTGATACCAATACCAAACTTACGTGTTCCTCGCTCAATACACTCAATAATGATTTGGATGATTTATATATAGATCAACAATTATCCAACATAAATAAACAAATATTTAACAAACGACATGAGAGGATCCACGAGACAGCTCGGTGTTTTGCTCACAATATACAAAGTACCCTCGATTCACTCACCGGGGGTAACGAGAAAGCCGATGCCAAATCTATAGGTATTATTCGTGACGTTACAATCCAAGAAATTAATAAGAGAATGGGATTTAGTGATGATTCGTCGCACCACTATACTAACCAAATATCACAAATTAATCTATGGGATAGTCCGTTTTATACCATGCTGGATAATACCTCCGATAGGTACAATTCTAAACTTATGAATATAAACTTACAAACATTAATGGATCAACAGCAGCTGAGAAACACCTATGATTATCTGAATTCCCCCTCGGGACCATCGGTAGAACGCGGGCCCCGATTCTTGGCTAAACTATTGGGAGGCGTAGTAAATACCATGATGGCCACCTCAACCTATCACAGTGCCACGGACAAAATAGATGTGGGGGGAGATAATCTCTTCACCACATTAGACATGGACAAAATAAAAAAAACATTTAGACATTCTCGGAGAAAAATTTATTACTAATTACAATCAGAGCCAAGAACACATATCCAAATTGTTGACCCATTTGAATGTCATAAATGACATCGGTCAACATAAAAAAAAGAAGAGTGCACGTACGCTCGATCACTTTCTATTGTCGACCATAAATACTATGACTCCCTCTTCTCATAAATTGGGAGGAGGAGGAATCATTACCAATTTTACCCACATGTTACGAACAATGTATAATAACGATTACAAAGATAATGATACCTGTTACAATAGAATTAATAACGAAATTATACGCAGAATAGCCAAAATATCTTTCCTCCCTCGCTACCTTCTCGCCTATAAACTAGAGAAATTATCCGGTCAAGATTTCCCCAAAAATGTCTCCCAATATATTAGGTCAAAGCTGGAAAAATCCGATAATATGATGTACGACGACCGTAACGAGTTTCTCACACTGATGTACGCGCTCACCGTCAAAGACATACAAGAGTATATTGCGAGTGACCGACTTGTGGGATCCCAGTATCTCATTAAACATCTCAAATTATGCACCACTGTCCCGAAAGACATTGATAAAATCCTGTGCAATTTTATGCTTCTGTCGCAGGGCACTATGAATCGAGATAGCCGGATACAGTCAAATTCGGCACTATGTGATGGCCTTTTAACCTCAGTAAGCAACACCCAATCTTTACAGGCCAATATTGCCAGATATGAAATATTATATGGTAAATTAAACGATTTCAATCGTTTAGTTAACCGGGTGGAATGTTTCTGTCCTTTCAAATACCACCACGAAGAGAGACAGGGGTCTATAGCCACCAATAGTCGGACAGTCTCACGCGCCGATATCCTCACAGATGCCTACCAGGCCCAAAGAATGGTGGCACTACACGATTATTTAAGAGTCTTGTCAAAAATTGATAAGTCTATGTCGGCGATTCCTTTGCGTAAACATATGATAACCTTGTTAAACTGCGGCTACGGTTCCTCCTTTATCAAATCTTTCACGGCGGAAAGGGAATGTCTACAGGCGTTGGTATATGCCCCCGCGGGGGTAAACCTGTCATGTATAGTGACAAAACCCGACACTCTGGCATCTCTTACCTGTTTTCACCACGCATTCTGCGCGGCCGACTATAAGGCCACAATCGCCTCCGTTGTAAATAAAAGGGGTATACAGGGCCCCAATAATTCACTCGAACCCTCAACTATTATTTTGAAAGGAACCCTCAACCCTAAACTCCTCAAAATATGTAACGATCTATACACGGATCTTTTGAAATCAGAGGAAGCCCTAATGTCAGAGTTACACGTAAAAATGAAGGAGAGTACCTTCTACAATGTTTTGGGTAAAGAGACGTTTAACAAAATTACCACCATGAACGACAAGTTCCAAGATATAATTAAGGACCACTACAATAAAAGCGGTATTATTGGAGAAACTTTACACTGTCAAGATTATCCTCTAATTAAACCCAAACAGGAAGATATAGACATACTTATTTCCAATAATAATTATTCCAAATTAAAATTACCCGACATTAAGACCATTAAGGATGATGAATACGGATGTTCCCATCTCAAGGATTTGATTAATTACATTTTCTCGGAAATTAAGGATAATGTAGATGGACAGACCTATCAAAATATTATAACCAATCTCATCCAAGAATCTTGCCCCACCCTGGATAGTGGTGGGTCACGGGTAGCGACGGCGGCGGACCCCACCGGTGAATTTGGCACCATAACTTTTGACCACATTACCAGTTTTTGTTCAAAGTTCACCCTTTTCACCAAACTATTGGATACCGTTATCATTCCTTTCTTTAAAAGTCAAGAAAAATCCATATTACATATATTTCGCCTCGTTGATGCTATAACAAGTCTAGAAACTTTCCTCAGATATGGTATGTCCAATTCTAGCTCTTACAACATGTCCCATCTGGACATAAGTAACAATTTGATGGTGGATAATTCTTGTATTTTTAAAGTATTGCACCCGCTCATCCTTCTAGTCTACAGTGAAACGGTAACCTCAATTATGCTTCGCGAGATTGAATCGAGAAATTATCTCATCGAAAAACATAAATCACTGACCGAATTTATTAATCATCCAGATGTGGGATTGGTAACAAACAATGCAGAGTTCATCATAGGTAAAGGGGGAAATGGAAGCTTGGGTTTACCCGCATCCACTTTGGTTCAAAATATAAATCTTTTATATTCAATGCCTAATAATAATGGTAACTCATATTTTAATTGGGTCAATGAGGATGACCCGGAATCTACCCATAATGTGAAAACTCCCCTCCTCAGCATCCCAAAACAGGAGAAACTATTCGTCTCGCTACCCACATCATTTTCGGGACTGGTGACAAACATTGATTATCAGCGACAGCAAGATGACAATATCTATCTCTGGAGCGACGCCATCACCCCCATTCTCACTACATTATCACACACGGATGCCAAAATAGGCCATACGGTAACCACCCTAAAATCCCTACTTCCCCTGGACGCTTCCGAGAATGAAATATTAATCCGCAATGGGGCTCAGATTAATACAAATAATGACATTATTATTCGTAATATAGAAAAGATGCCGGAAGATGGTTTGGCCACCATAATTAACGCCCATGGTCCCGCAACGTTATTTGTAAATACCATACTTTCCAATAAAACAGAAAAAATCGGTGGTGGACTAGTGACCGATCGCGAAAAATATATTTTAGCATCTAGTCAGATATTGAAAGAGATGGAAGCCAAGGTTAGGACATTTAATAATTATAGCTTGCAAGAAAAAAATGAATCCATAGCATTAATCGAGGGGATTCGGAAGGAGATGGAGGATACCAACAATTGCTATAATCACTGGCATGGGTGGAAGAATCACTTGGATTCGTCGCGCACCCATACACTCGCGCCATCGTCGGCCTCCATCAAATCTCTATACCAACCGACAAGTAATATCGCCAGCACGCTACTAGTATATCCATTTTCAAATACACTAACCCAGACGAATACACATACTACCTTTATAGTTAGGGATTATGAAGATTTGATGTCTAATGGGGCAAAACAGACCCATGGATTGGAAACATTCAATAGAATACACCAGGCTTTTATCGAAACCAATTCCAATATCAAATTAGACCCAAAACCCTTTGAGGCTACACTTGGGTCGGAGGATCCTATAGTGATTGATAAGCTGTCGGAAGTTTTTGGTGGTGGTGGTGGTGGTGGTGGACTCAAATATAATACCAATACTAACAACTTTGCCACAGATATATTAACTGCGAATATTTTGTATAGTTGATAAACCTTTTTTTTAGCGGGGCAAACAAATAAAAAACAACTCACTGAGGGTTAATAAATATTGTTTTGCCTCTTTGGTGTTATATACATTCACGTGTGTGCATGGTGTGGTATATGTTTTTGTATAATAAACTTGATTTAACCAGAAAAACTTGTTTCTTTTCCACCTTGACCCCTTTGTGTAGTGATGACAATGTAGAAGAAGAATCCAGAAAATGTTTCTGCGTAATATTGGCTGTCGAAACTCGCCGGGCTGACAATGTGTGGGTATACAACGATGGCACACTTTTGAGGTGTTCCCCGTCTCTCTCTCTCTCTCATCAGTTTGGCTAGCTTCTCGTTTTGGGGGACGAATAGTGCTCCCGACGAGAACTTGACCGACCCATGGTATTATTACGCGACGTGAAAAGGGGCCGCCGAACCGATAGACGGCCAGACATCGCTTTTCGATATCCAAGAGAATCTTGCCCAGTGAAATGTTTACGTTCTTGTACTCTTTGATAGTGAAGGTTTCGGTACCATCTCTTGACATGGTCGAATTGAGGGACTGAACGCTTGGGGTTAATTTGTGGGAATTATATATTTAGTAAATATATTTATATAATAATATATTAAAAAACCGCCACCATTGCGCTTCAAATTCCAACATTTACCCGCTAACCCGACAACACACCGACACGAAACAATGGCGGAGACCTTTCTGACATTAACTAAGCATGCACAGCAAACACTCTATTCGCTATTTAATTATAATATTGAAGAGTATAAATATAATAAAATTATCAATAGGTATAGCCGCAATGCAGCCCCTCTTAAATATCGGGTAACTTTTGGTCCAATCGCCGTTAGTACTGCACACTCCATTAATATTGATGGGGAAATGCGTCTGACTATTAATTCTTTATTGGGTTACAACCAAGCAGCATTTAATTTCATATGCGATCTATTACACGACATAAATATTATACCAGACTTTGTAACAATTAATATCATTCCAAATTATGGACACGCGGTATCTCTGAATTTGATGGGAAAGACTTCCGTCATTTGGCCCATACTATCTGGGACTTGTAATCTGGCACAGTTTGTTAACGATGCGCTTCGTATAAGACTTATGTTTGCCCAAGGCGATCGCTACAACGGGAAAGATATTTCCAAAGACATCATAGTCAAATATGTTTCAGACCATAGACTCACAGAGGATTTCACATCAGACCTACTATCCTTTATAGTAGAAACGTGTATGTATAGGGGGGGGTTATCTATAATCAACCCAATTACATTGCTGGTACGAGCAGTACCCAAAATAGGAAATGTTGGTAAAGGGTGTGAGTTTTATCTATCGACAATGAGAGGAGTGTCCGAGGAGAGCTTTTTATTTAACAAGTTAATTACATTGGAAGAAGATTTTTTACAAAATATATTTTATAATGAGACCACAAATGAACAATCCATATTTTTCTATATCTTTATACGAAACCGATTATTGACCCGTGATAAAAATAAAGAACATGCCACTAGACGCAAGAGAATACACCTACTCTGTTCCGAGTATAACACCGAAACCATGATGCAGGTGTATAGCTTTATCAACCAGGATTTAACCAAGATAATCTCTACCAAAGCTACACGAGCAATGAACCTATTCTTCTTTGCACCCCTGTATTTAAGTTTTATAGTGCTCGATGGCAAATTTATCGATATCCTCTCCACCATTAAATCAATGGCCTTTGACAATGAAATATTTAAACCCTTGTCTGAAATGGTATCGATAAAGAGTAAAACATTATTAGATATGGACAACCTCAGAAACAACATTAATAAACAACTGGCCGCCGATGTAAATATGAAAAGAACGCTTAATGTGTTAAAGGAATTTGTAAAGCGTTCATTGGATACCTGCGCAAAATATACCAGCGTACCATGTATTGACAAATCAATGTTTGACAATTCTTCCGTTATTGTAAAGAGTTTCATTTTTAAGTTAATATATATTGAAGATGTAAATGTATTACAAAAAGCTATAATAATGCGAAACCTTATTATATTACTAAATACAACAATGTTTTTATATTTTTATGTGGATATCATTAATGTTTTTAAAAATAAAGTCAATATCTTTAATACATGTCTCGACAAAGATCCATCTATGGCCAAAAATCTCTTTCAGCATATGGAGAGGGAATTACCAAAGTGTTTGCAAAATATGAATTTCTTAAACCCCTCTAAAGTGATCACTTGCCATCACCGCAGTTGTAACCTTATTCAAATTTTTACTAAACAGACCGATGAAAAAAATGCCATTACTCAGAATCAAAACTTCTTTAGAGATTTTATCAAGCCTTTATTTATCCAATGCTGTATGGATAATTGTGCAACCCAGCTATATAATGTTGACCTAATAAATTCCAAACCGATGCACTGTCAACACGAATCCCCCCTATTTATGGCCATAAAAGAGTTTATACGCCATCATAATTTTTCCGCCCTCGTGATCGATAAGAGTATCACCAGAGAGAGTTTTTTGGGTAGATTCATCAACCCTGTAATTCCTAGTGAACCTCCCATAAAGAAACCGAGGAAAATTAGCAATGCTAATAATAGTGAACACGATAATATACATAAATACCTATTATTATCATTTCTATAAAAGTTGAAGTGTTTCGCTGTTAATATGACCAGTGCGAAGCAATTTATATCGTGCCACCATCTGAATTTCGAGGAAAGGCGCCTGGGGACTTTTTTTAATTGGCCATTGTCGTGGCTAAAACCCCAGGATCTGGCCCGAAGTGGATTCGTCTACACCCATGAAGCTGATCAATGCATTTGCATATATTGTAACGGGATTCTTGAAAAGTGGGAGATTGGAGATATACCAGACGATGAACATTTGCACCATTTCCCCCATTGTGATTTTATACAGAATGTACCCGTAGGGAATATTCCTAGCGAACACGGACTCGTCCTCGCTCGCCTATATCCTTTCTCAAATTTTAACATCCAATGGGAAGATACCGATGAGGGGGGGAGAGGAATTGCGGTGGTGGGTTATGGTCGTATCGCCGAAACGGGGATGTACAATCATACCGCCGAAGACTATGACGGCGTAGAGCGACAATGGCCGGGTGTATCGACTCCGGGTATCACCGACCACCGTACTCCGGTATACGACTCACTGTGTACGATAAGGAGTCGTCTGGATACCTATATGAATGGGTGGCCGAGTACTATCCCGCAGACTCCTATTCAGATGGCCAAAGCCGGGTTATGGTATATCGGATTAAGTGATCATGTAATGTGTTTTCACTGTGGTGGGGGGTTATATAATTGGGAGCGAGACGATAATCCTTGGGTATTGCACGCTCGTTGGTATCCAAATTGTCAGTTTTTGAAAAGTGTTAAGGGACAGAAATTCATAAATTGGGTACTATCCTCCACAAATCAAGCTGTGGACCCTCCTCCTCCTCCAACCCCAATATTAACCGATCAAGATTTGAACACTCTAATGTCCCTAGATTGTGTGCGTTATGTCCATTTATACTTAGGTTTTCCCGAGCCAATTATTCGTCAAACCCTCAGACGTAGGTTAGAACAGACCGGGACGCCCTTTAGCAGCGTATCTAGCTGTTTACGGGCCATAGAACGGTGTGAAATAGAAGAAGAAGAATGGGAACAACAAAACAAGGCGGTGGAACAAATTATGGAGTCGGTACAAGAGAAAAATGAAGAGGAATGGCAGAGGGGAAATCAAAACGGGGAAGCAAAGACAGCAGAGGTAGGTATCGAATGTCGGATTTGTATGGATGCTAAAATAGGGATTGTATTACTCCCATGTACCCATATGGTGACCTGTCGTACATGTACCGTGGCCCTCGATCAATGTCCTATATGTAGGAAACCGATAAAATACACCATTAACCCCATTATAGGGTGAAAACTCTAAGGTTTACCTATTTATAGAACCGTATTACTCACACCTCCATAAATATAATTTGAAAATATAACCATAAATATAATGTCCTCCTTGGAGTATAATTCAAAGTTGAAAAGCTTAGAATCTCAATTGTGTAATAATTATACCAAGACATATATAGGTACAACACATGATTTATTAGAATTAACTAAATCGCACAAAAATGTAGCCCATATCATAAAGTTAATAATATCCGAAACTATTGATATCAATAAACTTTTTTCAATAATTGATATCTTAAAGAATTATAAATTTGATCACGATTTGCCCGCTATACTAACTAAACAAATGTGTCATGGCATGGATGGCACTGTTAAATTGTCTAAAATGTGGACTTCCATGATAAATAATCATCTCGACGAAATTGCCATTGCATTCCCGCTCTTAAAACGGTACCTGGCTTCAGATTCTGTTTTGGTAGACTATTTAGATGAATATAAGAATGACGATAGTTATCCGAGTTACGTTAAATGTCTAATTGGACAATATCGTATGTTAAATACCATATATTCTTCAGTTTATGAGCCTATAAAAATGACCATGGTATTAAAATCGCTATCAATTTTAACCGAGATAAATACCACATTACAACAGCCCCTTAAAGTGCCAACGGAAGATGAATACCTACAGAGTTTTCACACCCACATGGCTTTAGCATCAACCAAACTGAAAACCTCCGAGAATTATCTGGCCTTGTTATCGTCCGAGATCCAAACTCTCGATAGATGTAAGAATAATACATTCTTAAAATACTTGATCAATAATGCACTATACAATACTTTTACCTCTTTAAATAATACGATACAAGAATATTTAATATATACCTTGGTTAGATGTTTTAAAGATACCACCAGATATGCGCCCTCGTGCCCCAGCCTGTAATGAATATATTTTTTGTATTGTATAATAAAAGGAGAGATATATGGATTTTAGTTTATTTCTCCTACATCACTCCAAACATCTCGGGTTGAACACACTCAACATGAACGAAGATCACCGCTATTCACATTCGTCGGACCATCCACAGTTCCGCGAACTTATGAACACAATAATAAGAAATGTAGAGGTTAAACATAACAATATGACAACCTGTGCATTACAAATTTACAATTTGGTGAAGAAAAATATAAAAACTTCGGACGATATTTATGACTTGTTACTAAAAACCAACCAAAATTAC
>JBAKBP010035107.1:0-19914 GCA_037953745.1 Lithodes maja | reverse complement strand
ATTTCGCAAAAGTATGGCAAATTTGAAAACGAAAACTTATTTTTACCTCTTTTCACTTAAAACAGATAGGATGTTTATCACAATAAAACACATTTAATCTATTTAACACTACCCGTATCAAATTATTTTGTTCATTCACAGGATGTGACTGAATGTTTTGATTATATTTTTGTTGATCGGTTGCTTCAGAATTTAGATTTCAATGTATAAATTTACTGTGTCCGGCAATCATTGTAGAATTAATAAACTACGATATGCTATTACGATTTGCTTAATAAAATATAAATTTTCTTATTTAGTTTTAAATAACATTTAAAAACAAAAAGGCTAACTAAAAATGTAATGCTTAACATTATATTTTTCTTTAAGAGTTTAGATGTAAATTAGTTACAGTCGTGCATTTTCATTCTTCTTAAGGATATTTCAATATCAAGTTGTCAAGGAATGATTTTGTACTGTGTATTAGTTTTTAAATAGGCCTGCTTTGCTGAACTTAAATACGTGTGAATTGCTGGATACAATCTTTGTTATATGGCTTTATAGTCTCTTTCTCTAAAATTATGCTTAACATTTGTTCTTCAGTCTAAGAGTAAACTTTGATAATGGGTTACCAATTGCTATTATACTCTGGTGTACCGTCCAAACGTTCTCGATCCACAACTGACTACGTTTGCTTATGAACAGTATACCCTTTTTCTTAATATTCAGCATGGGATTACCAGCATCTTATTATCATGCAGGACACTTACCTCATTATCTATGCAGATTATGAATGCAAGGGTTAATTATGAAACATTGGATTAACCATAGGCAAGGTCCGTAAGAATTCAGAGGTGTTTATGAAATTGTTATTTAACTAATAATTATGATGTAATTCTAGGTAATATTGTATACAATTAATATTCAGTTCGTTCTCTTTCCTACCTATACTAGCAATTGCTATTCTGTTGTTAATGCTGCATCCACATTTTCGTAAATTTCTGCTGATTTCTAATTTGACAGATGTTTGGAAGGCAGAATTATATTTTTATTTCGTTTCCCTTTTTACATAGATTAGATATATTAATACAAGTCACTTTGTAAAGGTAAATATATTAGTTTTTGCTAGATTTCGTTTGCACTATTTTGTTAATTCCAACTAAGTATATCATATATGTTTCATCTTTGGTATTTATTATTTAGGTATATACAACTTACTTTGTGGATTAGACAAGCTGTATCACGTAGACTAATCCCTACTGTCGCTGGAACAGACGGTAAGGACAGCATTCTCTTGTCCGACCGTCTGGGAAATGAAGCAGCCAATTGTAACCCAAGCGTAATAAACCACCTATACTAGGCACAAGGCAAGCTGGTACAGTACAAAGAGCCAGGCTCAACCAAACCTATGCTCAACGTACCCCTATACTGTACACTATCAAATGTATTAAAGATGTTCATAACGGTAAGTTGATAGTGATGTTCATAACGGTAAGTTGATAGTGATGTTCATAACGGTAAGTTGATAGTGATGTTCATAACGGTAAGTTGATAGTGATGTTCATAACGGTAAGTTGATAGTGATGTTCATAACGGTAAGTTGATAGTGATGTTCATAATGGTAAGTTGATAGTGATGTTCATAACGGTAAGTTGATAGTGATGTTCATAACGGTAAGTTGATAGTGATGTTCATAACGGTAAGTTGATAGTGATGTTCATAACGGTAAGTTGATAGTGATGTTCATAACGGTAAGTTGATAGTGATGTTCATAACGGTAAGTTGATAGTGATGTTCATAACGGTAAGTTGATAGTGATGTTCATAACGGTAAGTTGATAGTGATGTTCATAACGGTAAGTTGATAGTGATGTTCATAACGGTAAGTTGATAGTGATGTTCATAACGGTAAGTTGATAGTGATGTTCATAACGGTAAGTTGATAGTGATGTACTTCGGAAGATTTTATATTTAATTATAGTTGTATATTTGTTGGTCAAAACTCCACCAATATACCTTTAATGTTGTTTTCTGGACCCCTTTCTCCCTCATGTTTAGCCCAGTTAGTTTTCAGACTTTGAGACGTTTGTCCCAATAATTTGGCGATTTTAAGAACTTTCGTCCCATGTCAATATTTAGACCTGTCGTGTCAGTTAGGTGTCGAGTTTTTCGATGCGAGCGATAGCGAGCCTGTAATTTAGGAGGAACCGGCTTTCGGCCGTGACATTGTCCTACCGAATAATGTAGAAATGTATCTAGAAGGGGAATCTTAGGGATGTTTTGTTTAATCTTGATGGAGGTCTAAAGAGGAAACTCAATAAAACAAAAAACAAACAAACAATGCTAATAACAAAAATATATACATATAAATATATAAATCGACCAATAATTTAACCCTTCTCCCCTTACAGGGCAAGCTATTATGCACACTATATTAAACACCCTTTTCTTACCTTCTATAAGCCATTAATTCGTAATGTACTATATTGTGCTTGAGTTTCCGTCACATTAAATTCCCGTTGACCCTTTTAGTATGACGGCGTTCATATTTTTGTACTCGAGTTATTAATTAATCTAATTCTATTTATGAAAGGCCTGTGAAAGACAAATATTTAATTTGAATAGTGTGTACACATTTGGTTACTGTTAGTCACCTCAAAGTTGTAATCGTCCAATGAATCAAATACATCTCATCCTCTTCAAGAATTAACATAAGTCATAATGTTGACGAAGTAAAGGGTCTTTCACACATTCACTTTTGTTATATACTACTAGTACATATGCATTTGGTATTACTTATGTACATTTTATGGTTCACACCTTTATATATACTAGTACTTATTATCAATGTACTCTACAAGTATTACTATTTATACTGGTTTTCATATACATCAATACAATGCTACTGTATTATGTGGAAATGTTGGTGTTACATGTATGATTTATCATGACAATTCTGATGAACCTGTCTTTTGGCTCTATGTCATCATAACGTGACTCTGGGATCACATGTTAGGTGTCTGTTACTGTGGGCATATTCGATGACCTGTCAATTTTAGGATATGCCGCTCTTGCCATAACATAGCAGGCCTGTGGTAAATATTTTGTAAGCCTCCCCCATACAAAAATAAAAAATAACAAATAAATAAGAAAACTGGGGAAGGTGCCAGAGTATATACAGTATATATTCAGTACATACATGTACTGAATGGTTTTACGATATTTCGGGGCGTTCATTCGAGGTGATAAAAAGTGTGAATCATGGGGAAGAGGGGTTCTCTTCAGGGGGTAACCATTAAACATTGATAAGCATTGCTGTACCACTCTTACCCATATATAATTTTACTACTAAGTTACAAAATAGACTTTGTAGAGTTACTAAGAAGCTACGTCAATAACACTGGGTTAAATCTTCAACTACAAGCCTACCAGTGATCTGCAATGTTATTTTACTCATTATTTCCTCAATCTCGAGGTGGTGGCAGAATTCATAAACAATTAATTTTACATCTCCTTATACGCTTTTCATCCTGACACTACACTACTTGCTAAACGTGGTGCAATCGCAGAATGATCGTGAACTGCGTGGCGCAGTGTGGGCTGTCCTTACAGCGCACTCATGTGTCGGCATGGTGCAACATTTTTGGGGCATGTTCAAAACTAAAAAGTTGTGGCACAGGAAATTGACATGTTCCATCTTGGCACCGCCGTTTGCCATTGTCGTAAACCGTGGCACCATCGGCATACATCAGGGTGCATAATGAGTGCCAACAACCACTGACGTTGCCACGTCTACTCACCACAGTACAACAAAGGTACCATGAAGGGTTCAGTAGACCTCTATTAATGTCGTCACTATAAATGGCATCTTCACTCCACGCCCTCACTGCTGTAATTGTTCTTTGGTATGTATTTGATTATATTATAATGTGATGGAATAAAGACATGAACATCCTACCAATATATTACTACCAACAAAATATAAGATTAAATAACAAATTTCTCCTCCCTTCTGTTAACTCTGACATGAGCTCATTGATGAGTCATATTTTACCTGTGTTGACATACAACGGGTTTGTTTTTCAGATTTGTTCCACACCTAATTGAGCACAGACAGGAAAAGATGGGCAGAAACTTTTGTATTTTATTTCAATAACTTTTGCATTTTTGTTTTTGTTATTTTGAGTTTTTGGGATAATTATTTTGTTAAGTCCACCACATCTGTATTAAAACACAGACTAATTCGAGATTAAACATCAATAATTTATGTTTATTAATAAGAAAGAGAGCTAGATAGATATAGAAATAAATAGATAGAGATAAAACTAGATTTTCTGTTCCTGGTTTCAGTCCGAGTTCATAATGGAGGCTTCATATTACTCGGACACTATGAAACTTGTCCCCCCAAACTTCTTTAATTTCTCTTAGGTATAATTGAGTCAAAAGTCATGTTTGGGAATGTCGTACATAGTGTCGTCGGCCATCCTCCCTTGTCATACGTCGTCTGTCGCCGTGGGCCCGTCGTCCTGAATCGTGTACCAGTTTTAAATCTTTGCCCCTTTGACATTTACCTTGGTGTCGTCGATGGTCCATACAAGGTGCGTCGTTGATCGATCTGTTACTGTCATTACACCATCATCCCACGCTAAAATCGTGTCCATTTCCGCCCGACTTGCGCTGATTTTCAGCGTCCGGATTGTCGTGATCAAAATCGTGGATGTATGAAAGCCCCTTTTAAGGTAAAAATATGATACACTGTAAAGCCTGTTAGTGTGGGTTAATGTATCACTCTCTCAAATTGATTCTGTGTTTTTATCTAAATTCGCAAACCACTGGTCCTCTAAAATCTAGTTGATTGGCAGCTTACTCCTAGGTTGAACAAGAAAATGCTTAGCAATAGTGATATTTCATATGTAAGTTAATGCAACACAATAATGCCTTACAAAGGGAATGGCGATGGGCTGGTCTATCAGAGTGAGACCTGAGCGATCTCTGCCATACCCATAGCTTACTCTGACTGTTCCTTTTACTTATATATTTTCTAAATCTCAAGTGACGGCGTCTCTTCCGTGGATTGACCTCCCAATCTACCAAGATTGGAAGCTAAAGCGTCACATTATTCCTTTGCCCCTCAACTTTCTCTTCATAATTGCTGAGGGGCACAGGGCCCTGGGTGGGGCTTTGGTTTCCCGGGCGTTTACGCACCCTCTCAGCTCCCCGCCATGGAGTGGCTTCGGTCACCCAGGCTTTATTGTGGTCGGCAGGGAGGGTTCTGTGGGGGCGCTCGTTTATGGCCTTGGCCTTACTCGGGGCCTTGGGGCTGTTCGGCCAGGCAGCTTGGGGAACAACAACAACAACAACAAAGGGAAACATGAAATTTACCCATGTTCAATCATCTGGCAAATTATTAAGTTGCCCATTAATCTAAAGGGTATAAGTAATCTCATAATTTCGCTTTCTATCTCACAGTATTCTGATACCTCCTCACTTGTTTTCAGAAATAAAATTGGCTACTGGCTAGAGGCAGAATCACACGACCGTTTTTTTTAGCAGGCATTATTCGATTGGTATCTGCATTTCTGGACATCTTATCATCCGTATCGGCAACTTTTAATTATATTCCTTTCAAAATTGTTTATTGATCCAAATACAGCACAATTTACATAATGCAGCTTTGCAATATTGATTATAATTAATTTCGTCACTGATGAATCGATGCCATTAGGCAAACATAATAATTATGTCCTCATTCCTACCAACTGGTCAGTATAAAGATTGACATGTGCATTGGTATATAAGACATTTTATTAAAACAACGCCAACAACATCCTTAACAACAACAACAAACATTGCTGTCATTAGATTGTAGTTGCTGGCTGAAATCTTATGAAAGTTGAATTTCTTATATCCCAGACCATGAATAGCGAGCAAAGATACAGGGGATAAAAAATTCGTATTGACGAGGGGATTGACAAGACCAAGGGGTACAGCCAGAATTAGAGATGAGGCTAGGATGAGAGAGCAAGGGAGCCAGCGTGGACAGTGATCAAGCATCACCGACTCTCTACCTGTTATTGTCCACAACATATATCTCTGGCGGGCGATAGTAGTGACACTTCCTATCTTCACCCTGGCCTCTGACACCCACCCACCTAACCTCCAGGACTCTTCTGTATATCAGGCTGCCCTCAACTTCTAACCTCCCCCCCCCCCCCCCCCCCTTGCTTGTTTTTTGTTTCATGTGGTCATATGCTCCCCATATGACCTCTTAAAGTATCCTCCCATGTCATCTAAATATATTCCAAACCATAGTCAACCCAGTCCTGTCTGTACTCGTTTTTTTCTTCTTGCTTTCGTTCTTTAATTTATTTTTATTTATTTATTATTATTTTTGTTTACAATACCTAATACACTATTTTGTACACCACAGCCTCTTGAGGTGATTTCACGTGAGTAGTTTTCAAGAATGTTTCCAGGTATAACTTAGTCTGGCAACATTCCGGGACTAAGTGTACACTGATATTTGGTAACTGGATTCATTGTAGATTATTTTAATTAAATGTATTTATTTTGGGCTTACCTAAAAAGCTATCAACATTTGTAAGGGAGAGTGCGCTCATCGTAAATCGTCTTACTATCTCACTTTCACTCTAGTATTCACTTAAAGTTCTTTAGGCTTCCTTACCGACTAGCCATCATGCTATTCATTAATATCCACTGCAAAACCCTCCAACTCATTCATTTCCAGACTAAATCCATTGAAAGTTTATTTTTCAACATCCTTCCACGTACTACTTAATTATTACCTCAGAAGTAAACAGCATAAACGTATAAGAAATTCTCAGTTCATCATTATATTCGTTTACCTTCTTACACGCAAGGCTTTAACTATATTTAATCACGATCCCTGCATTGTCTCATCCAACCATTTCCACAGTCACACTTGAAGCTGCCAGTTATTTCTCGAATAAGTTCCTCACCAATGTCACCTCCTCAAACAAGTTCACCACTTCCACCACCACCCCAAACAAGTTCACCACTTCCACCACCTCCTCAAACAAGCTCACCACTTCCACCACCACCCCAAACAAGTTCACCACTTCCACCACCTCCCCAAACAAGTTCACCACTTCCACCACCTCCTCAAACAAGCTCACCACTTCCACCACCTCCCCAAACAAGTACACCACTTCCACCACCTCCTCAAACAAGCTCACCACTTCCACCACCTCCCAAAACAAGTTCACCACTTCCACCACCTCCTCAAACAAGTTCACCACTTCCACCACCTCCCCAAACAAGTTCACCACTTCCACCACCTCCTCAAACAAGCTCACCACTTTCACCACCTCCTCAAACAAGTTCCTCACTTCCACCACTTACCCAAACAAGTTCTCCACTACCACCACCTCCCCAAACAAGCTCCCCACTATCACCACTTCCCCAAACAAGTTCTCCACTACCACCACCTCCCCAAACATGTTCTCCACTACCACCACCTCCCCAAATAAGTTCTCCACTACCACCACTTCCCCAAACAAGTTTTCCACTACCACCACCTCCCCAAACAAGTTCTCCACTACCACCACCTCCCCAAACAAGTTCTCCACTACCACCACTTCCCCAAACAAGTTCTCCACTACCACCACCTCCCCAAACAAGTTCTCCACTACCACCACCTCCCCAAACAAGTTCTCCACTACCACCACCTCCCCAAACAAGTTCTCCACTACCACCACCTCCCCAAACAAGTTCTCCACTACCACCACCTCCCCAAACAAGTTCTCCACTACCACCACCTCCCCAAACAAGTTCTCCACTACCACCACTTCCCCAAACAAGTTCTCCACTACCACCACCTCCCCAAACAAGTTCTCCACTACCACCACCTCCCCAAACAAGTTCTCCACTACCACCACTTCTCCAAACAAGTTCCCCACTTCCCCAAATAACTCTCCATTACCACCAGCTAGCAAGTCTCCTCCCTAGATAAGCTCCCCTTGACCGCCGCCGCCGCCGCCGCTGCCGCCACCTCTTCTCTCGCCCCCACATACCGGCAGTATCACAAGTCACCTTGGGGCGATGGCCACCAAAGAAGCAGCCACTTATTGACAAGGCAACCACCGGGAGAATGGACCTATGTTAAGGGGACAGTGGCGGTTTTTGTTGGTCTAGTAATTCATGTATTCATTTATTTCTTAATTTCCTCGCTAGACCTCCATCAAACTTAGAAAAAACACCCACTAGACGCCTCTCAAGAAAAATTTGTAAATTTGTCGGTAGAAAATTTTCCCGGCCGAAGGCCGGTTCCTCTTATAATTACAATTACAGGCTCGCTATTGCTCGCCAGGAATAAATCGTCTCCTAAATGGCACTATATGTCTTAAAATTGACAATTAAATGGAGCTACAGGTGTTAAAATCGCCAAAGTAGTAGGCCGAACGTCTTAAAATATGAAAACCAATGGGGCTAAACACGAGGGAGAAAGGGGACCAGAAAAACGACCCATCTCCCCTTAACTGCTATACACACAAATAGAAGGACTGCTCAAATGACCGTCTCTACCAGGCTGGCATTACCAATAATTACAAAAAGCAAAAGAAGTACAAACATGAACCAAGAAGTGTTAATTATGTAATTAACATGTCAACATATTGTGCTTAAAATGTATGTTCTCTTGGGAAGAAACAGATATGTCTTCCAATTAAGACATAGTGACGTTGAGCTTAAAAAACATAATTGCCTACTATCGGTATATAATAATATAAACAACATAATTGCCTACTATCGGTATATAATAATATAAACAACATAATTGCCTACTATCGGTATATAATAATATAAACAAATTCATTCAATTTAATTCCATTCAGGAGTCTCGAAAATCCATATGCAGGCAGTGAAGTAATTAAAAGAGCAAGCATAATATTGGACTTATTTGGGATATATTTTGAATATAAGTAAAAACATGCTTTTCTCAGTGTTACCCCCAGTATAATAACTTCGTTCGTCCTCACTTAAAATATTATATTCAGCTTTAATATTTGTACTATAAATTGACTATTCATAAACTGGAGAGGTTACAACGGAGCGTTACAACGGAGCTTCCAGGTTGTCAAATAAGACGTACGAGGAGCACTGCATGAGCTAAACCTATAATTTATAACAATAATTATATTGCACAATTCCAGGTACTTGCAAGAATATTTTCGTCTGTGCAAACGTTGGCAAACTAAAAACAAGTTGGAAGGTAAACATGAGGCAAATGTACAGTAAAGTCGGCAAGATTTCCAACTGGCCCAGGGCTTATTCTATTTATGCTATTTTAGTTATTTCAAGTAGAATTATGTCGAGCAAAATATAGATTTAACCTACCCTACCCATTGGTTTGTTAATTTGTGTTGTTTATGTTTCTAAATTCTGTATTAATGGTTTAAACAGAATAAATCAATGAAGTCCTGGAATAGCTGGAAATCTTGCTGGGTCTACATGCACATTCAGTTTAGCTTCAGTTTGCTTGAATCAAGATGGCGACTGGTGGAAAGCCCAATAATATTCCTCAACCTGCTATCTTGTGAAATACAAAGAAAGCTGGACGAGTTATTTGAGAAGAAAAGTGTAGAAAATTAAATGGACAAGGGACCGAAAACCAGGAGTATGACGAACGACAACGAAAGTGGTGGTGATACGAATGTTACTGTCGTTGCTGCAGGGTATTGAAGGCGATGCAACTGGTCATGGTAGAGTATTTTACAGTCGCAATTAACCATGCTGTGATAGCCATAACAAATGCAATTACAGAAGGATTACAAAACTAGATCTCGCCCCTGGATAACAGTATATTTTCGGACTTCAAGAAGCAGTTGAAGCAGCATACCTATCAATTAGATCGCATGAAACAGCATGGAAATAGAGATAATCTGATTTTTAAAGGCATTGAATATCAGACAACGAAGACACCATTGCAATCATGATAAATTTAGCGAAAGAGATGGGCGTTTATCTGACCAGTGATGACATAAGTACACCAGTTATCGACTAGGCTACAATACCGAGGACAAGCCAGCTCCAATTATCTCAAGATGTGCTAGACGGAACAAGACAATGAAAATGTTTTAACACAAACATAAACTGAAGGAGGGATTCCGCGTGTAGGAGGACCTTACAACACTGAGGAATAACATGCTATACGAAACAAGGAGAGATGCACAGACAAGTATATCGTGGACAATCGATGCAAAGTTATATGAATTGGTAAATGAAAGAGGAATTTTGAGTTACAGTATATATACAAATATGTTTTTTTGAGACCCCGACGATTTATATAAATTAGGATGGAATGATACGAACAAATATTGTGTGTTGGTTAAGATCAGTGTATATCCCCCCATGAAACTCTGACATATTATAATCCACTACTATGGGCTTCAGAGGCCGTGTTGCATCGTTTTTCGGGAATAACTTATTTACAAACAGTTGGATCAGTATGATATTTTGCCAGAGCTTGTTTCACACCGTCCCCTAATTTTCGTCAATATTGTGTATTACCAAAAGTGGAGAATTAAGCCACTTGTCCCTTAGTCATTAGGTTAAAGTCACACCTGAATGACAAGGAAACGGACAAGGCTACTGGGGCGTACCTGTGTATACTACCAAACCATTATTGCTCTTCCATCAAACACGGTCGTTATCAGCCACCACCCAACCCTACTATCGTGTTTACATTTATGTTATATGTCACTATCAAATAACAAATATACACAAATATTACATTAATTGTATTTGATAGTGACATATACCATGAATGTAAAGGTGTTAGTAAGGTTAGGTGGTGGCTGATAACGACCGTGTTGGTGGAAGAGCAATAATGGTTTGGTAGTTTACACAGGTATGCCACAGTAGCCTTGTTCGTTTCCTTGTCATTCAGGTGTGACTTTAACCTAATGACTAAGGACAAGTGGCTTAATTCTCCACTTTTGGTAATGCACACTATTGACGACAATTAGGGGACGGTGTGAAACAAGCTCAGGCAAAATATCATAATGATCCAACTGTTTGTTAATAAGTTATTCCCGAAAAACGATGCCACACGGCCTCTGAAACCCATAGTAGTTTTCGATGATTTGGCAATGGATATATGTAAACCTAATGAAATCTGTGATCAGGAACTAATGTCTTGCGAGGCCGATCCTTGGTGATCTTGGCCCCATTCATTGTTCTTTCCACTCACTAAAACATTACGCTTTCCATAATGCAGTTGGGTCGCGTACATGATTAGATTGATATCCAAAATGGATATTAATCGTGATCGTGTATTCAACCTTTAACTGTGTTGGTGGTGTAATGGTTTAGATGTTTATGTTCTGGGTGTGGTGTCCCGAGTTCGAATCCTGGGAGGACCATATGCTTTCATTAGTTTATTCAAGTGCATATTGGGGTTCGTAATTGATGATTAATGTTAAGAACGGGGTGTTACTTAATTTACCAATTCCTATGGAGGGTTATTTTAATAATCGTACGGGCTCACTTGATAATTTATTTAAACGTTGCTGATATTAGGGAAGAGTCAGTGTTGCTTGATGACAATATTTAATATATTAAAGATTATTATATAAGTCTAGGAATACCATGTGACAGGAAGAATAAGGATAGTCATGTCAATAATATTGGAAGAAAATTGATCGAATTGTGTTAGTGTCATGATATTAAAATAGTTACTGGCAGGTTAGGTGCAGATAAGTTGATTGATTGTGTAACATGTGACAATGCCAGTTTAATTTTACTCTGTAATAACTTCTACTGGTATGTTCTCTAGATTTATGGACGATAATGATCCCATGCAGCCGGACAAACACAGGCCTTTACTTTGAGAAACGCCCACGGGGAAAAGCTTTTAGTTAATACTGAAAACCAAATTAAATGCCTGTGGGATGTTATTAAACAATCAGATTATATTAGTGCTTTCGACTTTAGAAGCATTCATAGTTTATACACGAAGATGAATGAAATTATATTTGTTACCCAAGCAGTAATAGATAACTTGACTAATGACTTACAAGACGTATATTAACACCTGCGAAAGTGACTGGAATATATTGGTAGGGCACCTGGTGGTAATGGACAAAACACCAAACCTTCGTTTACAGAACAGTGTAGGAAGTCTAAAAAGGAGTACATAAAATACAAAAAGTCTTTAAACCCCCCAAAATAACGAAACTTATAAGGAATTATTAAAAAAAGAAAACAACAACAAAAACATGATAAGGTTATAAGGCACGCAGTAAGGATATACAAACTATCGTTGCATACGAAACTGAGATTACTTAAAACTAAGAACCCCGTGATTATTGCGACATAATAACAAGAGTACACGCAAAAAGGAAATAGGGGGTAACATACCATTGGACGCCTTTGTCAAGCATTTTAAATGCATGGGGAATGATGTGGATTTTGTATGCAAGGTTGATGAGATGAAAATGTCTAATAAATTTGAAAACGAAGCTATAAATTAACCCTTTACGGGCGAGGAAGTTATGACACATGTCAACTGGTTAAAAATAGTGTTATGCGACGACATTATAATTTAATACGCTTTATAGTGATCACGAGTTATTCGTTGATCTACAATTTTCCAACTGGGAGGTAACTAATCTTGGTCTAAATATTACACAACAATGATAATCAATTGGACACAAAATACACGATCACGGTTCACAAGTTTATTCCTTAATAGCTAGGTACATAAATTAGATAATTCAGGGAACTAACAAAACATCCCTGAATCTCTAGATACTCAGTTTGTAGTTATACAGAATATGAATATTAATAAGTATAGTTACAATAGTAATGTGGGTACTCTGTGGACATATAAAGCAAAATTTATAATATTAGTAGAACATATAAGTAATTAGTATGTAACTACAAATATATGTATAGATAACAATAGACAGAGATATTCAGTCTCAAACACAATAAATAGTGTCCAGATAGAAAACGGGGAAATACGAGATTGGCTTCCGTATGGGGTAAATAGTAGTTACAGCTACTACATACACACAGTACTGAAGGTTTTATGTAAAATAAGACACTATTTGATTATTGAATAAACGTTAATTTAATTCAACATAAACAGGA
This sequence comes from Lithodes maja, assembly GCA_037953745.1. NCBI lineage: Eukaryota > Metazoa > Arthropoda > Malacostraca > Decapoda > Lithodidae > Lithodes > Lithodes maja. Next base: position 6,802 of record JBAKBP010035107.1, on the reverse strand, counting down.
GATTTAACTCAAATAACTCAAAGAGTAATAATTATGAATATAAATTCATGAACTGATTAAAGGTAAATATTAGTCATGTATGCGTGACTGAGATTTGAGGTCGGCGGATAAATTAATGCGACTCGACAACATTGAGTTAAATATGACTCTTATGATACACAAAATGAATATAACTTCAGAAAGCGTGAATATCAGAATAATAGTCTAAATAAGAGACTGAATGGTAAAACACTCTGTGAACAATTTATCTATGAATTATGTACCTAATGATAATATCGCACAAAACAAGATCTATATAAGTGTTCACTGGTTATTACGTGAAAGTGTGTGTGTGTTTCTATTCCCGAACAAATATATGTATAACTCTTCATAAAGAATACAGGAGCCTGTACTCGAAGAAATATATATATCTTTATCCCACAGACAGAAGTGTATAATATGTTCTCTCCATATCGAGCAACGGGTCACTAGGAGAAGAGAAGAATAACTATCTTCGGTAATTACGTTATAGTGAACCTTACTATATCAAGTTAACCCTGAATTGGAAATCATATTTGCACTAGTTTTGAATCGTTTCTACTGGAATGATCTGGCTAAATCCAGTAAGGTAGATATATTTCACCTTCTGTGCTCCAGCATGCTCTAGATTTACTGGTCCTTCTGGGAAGTACTGCACTCCTAAAACCTAGCCCTGAGCTGCCTAACTTTCCATTGTTTCTGTCAGGTAATATTTATAGTTTAAAAATTGGGTCAAGGGGCTTGTCCTTAAGGATAACACAGGCATGGTAGAATGGCGTTTTCGATTTCTCCTGTGGTTATGGGTCGCACTAAAATCATGTAAGGTAGGTGTCCTACTCTGGTTGGACATACTTGATTTATCTATATTAGTTTGGTCTTTATACATAGTGTATTGATGCGTTGAATTATGATTTAATGTTTAGTTTGGGATATATATGCAGGTTATATAATGGTGATTACTGAATAATGTAGTTAAAGACATTTGGCTTGTTTGTTGTCACTACTTGTTCATTTGGCAATTTATTGTCAGTCTCGATGTGGTGATATTGAGGGTGTTGATGCGGTATTTGCATAAACAACTCTTCACTATATTCGAGTTCCGGCTGGGCAGGCAAGGCAAGGCAAGTATGACAGGGGGCCAGAAGGGACTGGGGTTCTCACAGAGAGGCTCAGTCCTGACGTTATTCTTGACTTACAGTGTGCTGGCTTAATAATCCAATAGGGTTGATAGCCTCTGAAGTCCTATTTCAACTAACTAACTAAATGACAGGTAAGAGCGCGTTTTCTCTCTCCTACCTCGCTTGGTCCGTTGAAGGTGAGCCGCTTTGGTGGAGGGCTTAGTTGTATTTGTTTCGTCTTTATGGTAGCAATTCGGCATGAGGGAATTCATTCATTTTTGTAGATGGGAGCAGCTGCTTACTTAGCCTTGGCTTTTGATGGCTAGTTCCCATCATCTCAAATAATAACAAATCTCCAGGCATTGACAATATTATATATGAATCTATTAAGCATTGTCACATCGATATTTTGTTGATTATTGCTCAGCTATTCAATATTTAATATGGCAAACATCTTGTGAAAATCAATATACCTGTTGGTCCTTGTCTTCCTGTAATTATTTGAAACTTCCTTGTTTTACTCATACCTGTTTCCATTCACTCCCTGACTTACATAATCAGTAGGTAAATGTTAGCTGCTTAAAAGAGGGAGGTCTTATTTATGCTAATCATTGCTTACCTTTGTATTATTAATTAATATGTCTGATATTAGGTTGCATAGTAAACAAATAATGGGCATAGGTACACTAGCCCACATGAATGTGTACCCCCTATATGATTTCATGTCTGAAAGTATGACTCCAATGATTGAATTAGGTTTGTAATTTTGTCATTTTGCAGTTAATTCATATGATCCATGAACGGTTTTATAATACAATTGTATTGTAAGTTAAACTATTTTTGATTCTATACAAACAATGTCTAAGTTGATACCAATTCATCTTGGCAACTGTACATGTATTTTACTGAGTGTTAATACAATAAAATAAAGTGATGAAATGGTGGTCCGGTACATTAGTGAGAGACAGGTTGACAAATGAAGACAAGCAGCAAACATGTGTAAGATATGTGAGCAAAGGGCCCAATGTAGCGCAGCAGACAATGGCGGGGAACATTCTGAGGTTATGTAGTATAGGAAGGAGTATAACAGCTGCAGACAGTTATGGACAATGTAGCGCAGCAGACAATGGCGGGGAACATTCTGAGATTATGTAGTATAGGAAGGAGTATAACAGCTGCAGACAGTTATGGACAATGTAGCGCAGCAGACAATGGCGGGGAACATTCTGAGGTAATGTAGTATAGGAAGGAGTATAACAGCTGCAGACAGTTATGGACAATGTAGCGCAGCAGACAATGGCGGGGAACATTCTGAGGTAATGTAGTATAGGAAGGAGTATAACAGCTGCAGACAGTTATGGACAATGTAGCGCAGCAGACAATGGTGGGGAACATTCTGAGGTAATGTAGTATAGGAAGGAGTATAACAGCTGCAGACAGTTATGGACAATGTAGCGCAGCAGACAATGGCGGGGAACATTCTGAGGTAATGTAGTATAGGAAGGAGTATAACAGCTGCAGACAGTTATGGACAATGTAGCGCAGCAGACAATGGCGGGGAACATTCTGAGGTTATGTAGTATAGGAAGGAGTATAACAGCTGCAGACAGTTATGGACAATGTAGCGCAGCAGACAATGGCGGGGAACATTCTGAGGTAATGTAGTATAGGAAGGAGTATAACAGCTGCATACAGTTATGGACAATGTAGCGCAGCAGACAATGGCGGGGAACATTCTGAGGTAATGTAGTATAGGAAGGAGTATAACAGCTGCAGACAGTTATGGACAATGTAGCGCAGCAGACAATGGCGGGGAACATTCTGAGGTAATGTAGTATAGGAAGGAGTATAACAGCTGCAGACAGTTATGGACAATGTAGCGCAGCAGACAATGGCGGGGAACATTCTGAGGTAATGTAGTATAGGAAGGAGTATAACAGCTGCAGACAGTTATGGACAATGTAGCGCAGCAGACAATGGCGGGGAACATTCTGAGATAATGTAGTATAGGAAGGAGTATAACAGCTGCAGACAGTTATAGACAATGTAGCGCAGCAGACAATGGTGGGGAACATTCTGAGGTTATGTAGTATAGGAAGGAGTATAACAGCTGCAGACAGTTATGGACAATGTAGCGCAGCAGACAATGGCGGGGAACATTCTGAGGTAATGTAGTATAGGAAGGAGCATAACAGCTGCAGACAGTTATGGACAATGTAGCGCAGCAGACAATGGCGGGGAACATTCTGAGGTTATGTAGTATAGGAAGGAGTATAACAGCTGCAGACAGTTATGGACAATGTAGCGCAGCAGACAATGGCGGGGAACATTCTGAGGTTATGTAGTATAGGAAGGAGTATAACAGCTGCAGACAGTTATGGACAATGTAGCGCAGCAGACAATGGTGGGGAACATTCTGAGGTAATGTAGTATAGGAAGGAGTATAACAGCTGCAGACAGTTATGGACAATGTAGCGCAGCAGACAATGGCGGGGAACATTCTGAGGTTATGTAGTATAGGAAGGAGTATAACAGCTGCAGACAGTTGTAGACAATGTAGCGCAGCAGACAATGGCGGGGAACATTCTGAGGTTATGTAGTATAGGAAGGAGTATAACAGCTGCAGACAGTTATGGACAATGTAGCGCAGCAGACAATGGCGGGGAACATTCTGAGGTTATGTAGTATAGGAAGGAGTATAACAGCTGCAGACAGTTATGGACAATGTAGCGCAGCAGACAATGGTGGGGAACATTCTGAGGTAATGTAGTATAGGAAGGAGTATAACAGCTGCAGACAGTTATGGACAATGTAGCGCAGCAGACAATGGCGGGGAACATTCTGAGGTTATGTAGTATAGGAAGGAGTATAACAGCTGCAGACAGTTGTAGACAATGTAGCGCAGCAGACAATGGCGGGGAACATTCTGAGGTTATGTAGTATAGGAAGGAGTATAACAGCTGCAGACAGTTATGGACAATGTAGCGCAGCAGACAATGGCGGGGAACATTCTGAGGTTATGTAGTATAGGAAGGAGTATAACAGCTGCAGACAGTTATGGACAATGTAGCGCAGCAGACAATGGCGGGGAACATTCTGAGGTAATGTAGTATAGGAAGGAGTATAACAGCTGCAGACAGTTATGGACAATGTAGCGCAGCAGACAATGGCGGGGAACATTCTGAGGTAATGTAGTATAGGAAGGAGTATAACAGCTGCAGACAGTTATGGACAATGTAGCGCAGCAGACAATGGTGGGGAACATTCTGAGGTTATGTAGTATAGGAAGGAGTATAACAGCTGCAGACAGTTATGGACAATGTAGCGCAGCAGACAATGGCGGGGAACATTCTGAGGTAATGTAGTATAGGAAGGAGCATAACAGCTGCAGACAGTTATGGACAATGTAGCGCAGCAGACAATGGCGGGGAACATTCTGAGGTTATGTAGTATAGGAAGGAGTATAACAGCTGCAGACAGTTATGGACAATGTAGCGCAGCAGACAATGGCGGGGAACATTCTGAGGTTATGTAGTATAGGAAGGAGTATAACAGCTGCAGACAGTTATGGACAATGTAGCGCAGCAGACAATGGTGGGGAACATTCTGAGGTAATGTAGTATAGGAAGGAGTATAACAGCTGCAGACAGTTATGGACAATGTAGCGCAGCAGACAATGGCGGGGAACATTCTGAGGTTATGTAGTATAGGAAGGAGTATAACAGCTGCAGACAGTTGTAGACAATGTAGCGCAGCAGACAATGGCGGGGAACATTCTGAGGTTATGTAGTATAGGAAGGAGTATAACAGCTGCAGACAGTTATGGACAATGTAGCGCAGCAGACAATGGCGGGGAACATTCTGAGGTTATGTAGTATAGGAAGGAGTATAACAGCTGCAGACAGTTATGGACAATGTAGCGCAGCAGACAATGGCGGGGAACATTCTGAGGTTATGTAGTATAGCAAGGAGTATAACAGCTGCAGACAGTTATGGACAATGTAGCGCAGCAGACAATGGCGGGGAACATTCTGAGGTTATGTAGTATAGGAAGGAGTATAACAGCTGCAGACAGTTATGGACAATGTAGCGCAGCAGACAATGGCGGGGAACATTCTGAGGTTATGTAGTATAGCAAGGAGTATAACAGCTGCAGACAGTTATGGACAAAGTGAATATTGAGACAAATGATTGGTGCAAGGACTAAGGAGCATAAGAGGAAACTAACGAGGATAACAGTAAACAACCAACACTTCCGTTTAAACATTGAAGCCACATAAATATATTAAACCTATATACCAAACATTATTCAATATACAATATAAATATGACTAAGGAAAATAAAAGCAAAACCACATACCCAAACTCTTCCAACCGCTACACATAATTTATCCCTGTGTTATTCAATTTAATAGCATACATTACAATATGTCATTCCATTCTTCTCCAAGACATGATTGCCCAACAATTTATTTCAAAATTTTAAAACAAACTTCGGTTTTAATATAACTGCCTTGATCTATGTTCCATACTGTATTTCTCATGTCCCTGTACAGTACTGTAGTGCAGGTGGCACTACAAATCCTGTAAATATGATATAACAATGACCATAATATTTGTTTGTATAGTTACACGACAAATTTTGGGAATGTGTATTGTATTAATAGTGTTATAATGTTAATTGTCAGAAATTGTATATTGGTGTGAAGCCTATGCCAATACTTCTGTTGTTTGATTTTATTTATTAATACGATTCAAGAAAAACTATATATATATTTTTTTTGTAGAATTCAATAGGGTTGATTTATAGGTAATGTACTGTAGGTAAGCTTAGGTTAGGGTAGGGTAAGAAACAATGGTGGAGTAAGGTCGGATAGCAAGTGGAAGGGTGCATATTAGTTACAGCACACGGTAGACCACGCTGTCTTGGTGGAGCCGACACTAAAACACCACTGTTAGTATAATCTACATCTTGGGTTGTCGTTATGGATCTTGTGTGGCTCTTCTGAAGGTCCGACTCCTCTTCCCCCAGCAGCCAGTAGCGGGGTGAAGTGCGGATAGAGTCACACGAGCACGTTTATCGGTTATTTTTTTCTTTCTGTCAACAATTCAGGGGTCTTCATGCATTGGTGTCGGCTTTTAGATTGAATGTATTTCAATATAGTTATCAGACATATCATAAAACTAAAATTTAGAAGCTTCAACTCTAGATTCCAAGAAAATATGCCCCCCCCCCTCTCTCTCTCTCTCTCTCTCTCTCTCTCTCTCTCTCTCTCTCTCTCTCTCTCTCTCTCACACACACACACACACACACACACACACACACACACAGGACATTCTGAGAATGGCGACATGGAATGTTAGTGGCATGAATGATGGCACAAAAGAGAGAGAGGTTCCGGAAGTGTTAGTGAATGCCAGGCTGGATGTATGTGGAATGACAGAGACCAAATGGAAAGGTTCAGATGTGAGAGAGTGGGAGTGTGGAATAGGTGTGTGTGCTGGAGTGAGTGAAGGAATAGCGAGAGAAGGTGCATGTTTGTTTGTAAGTAGCAAATGGAAGGAATGTGTAAGAGAGTATGGGTCTGTGGGTTCAAGGATTGTGTGGGTGAGAATGAAAGTAGGAATACAAACGTGGGTGATTGTATGCGTGTATGCCCCGACAG
>JBAKBP010035106.1:0-19914 GCA_037953745.1 Lithodes maja | reverse complement strand
CTATCAACTTCTCTATTGATACTACATATTAAATGGAAGGTCTCGACATGGCTTAAAACAAAACCCACCACTGGTTAGCAAATGACGAGACCTTTGCAGAGATACAAAGAACATAGTTATACGTTGTCACACTCAATATAAGCAGCCAGCATGGTACACGGTCCGTGACGGTACAGTGGAGTACCAAGGAGTACAATCAGGTTACGTTGCTACGCACTGGGTGCGTCACAGCCCCCCCAAGATTTTAGATAATCGACCTTAGAAGCATTATCAAAATCTGACAGGCAACCAACCGACCTGCTACCCTTAGCTGCCACTAATTGCAAAAGGTGCACAACAACTGAAGTGTGAATTATACATAAAACACAATATCGCATGCATCATGCTACAACAATAAAGACTTACAAAACTAAAACAAAATTTTCTCGTTTATTTTATTGTTTTATAATCTTTTTGGACGGCGTTATGATAGCCTAATTTTACTCCTGCTCAATCCACACACCGTGCACGACTATCCTGGATCATCAACCCTTGATAGACAATCTGCTATCACGTTCTCACTCCCGGCAATATGCTGAATGTTGAGATTATACTCTTGGAGCATTAGGGACCACCTGGTCAACCGCATATTCCGATTGTGAAACTGATTTAGGAATTTCAAGGGATGATGGTCCGTATAAATCGTCACTACCGGGCCGTAGGCTGGAACATAAACTTCGAAATGTTTGAGCGACAAAACGATAGCAAGAAGCTCCTTCTCTATAGTCGAGTAATTCCTTTGTGCCGAATTAAACTTGCGAGAAAAGAAGCTCACTGGGTGTTCCAAGCCCTCGGAATCAGTCTGCAGTAACACTGCCCCGGCACCCACACCGCTGGCATCAGTCGCCAGCTGAAAACTCCTGGAGAAGTCTGGGGCTCTCAAAATCGGATGTGTACACAGCAGGTGCTTGACTAGGTCGAAAGCCCTCTGACACTCCGCAGCCCAACAGAACTTCACTGACTTCGACAGTAGATCAGTTAACGGTGCTAAGACAGTAGAGTATCCCCGGATGAAGCGCCTATAATAGCCTATCATACCTAGGAACCGCATGACCTGGCGCTTAGTGGTGGGCCTGGGAAACATATTGATAGCCTGTATCTTGCTCAGGGGGGGGCACACCCGGCCTAACCCGACCACGAAGCCAAGATACTGCACAGTAGCCTTTACAAACTCGCACTTCCTCAGGTTCACCACCAGCCCAGCATCGTGCAACTTCCCAAACAGGGTCTCTAAGTGCCTTAGGTGATTTTCAAAATTGTCATCATACACTATCACGTCATCAAGGTAGACCGTGCAGTTAGGGATTTCGTCACAAATATCGTTCATCAGGTTCTGAAACGTGGCAGGTGCGTTCTTAAGCCCATAAGGCATTACGTTACATTGGTAGGTCTTGCCATCTACCACAAAACCACAAACTTGCTTAGCTCGGTCCGACAGGGGTACTTGCCAGTAGCCTTTTACAAGATCAATTTTAGTAAGGTACTTTGCATTCCCTATCTTGTCCACGCTGTCGTCAACTCGAGGCAAAGGGTAAGGGTTGGTAGTGGTCAAGCCATTTAGCCTACGAAAATCTATGCAGAACCGCACCTTGCCGTCAGGTTTTGGCTGCAACGTGACGGGTGATGTCCACTTCACATAACCTTCAGTGATCATCCCTCTCTCAACCATGTACTTTAACTCCTCCCGTAAAGCTGGCAACTTTACCGGGGGCACACGGTAGGGCACTGACTTGAAGGGCACATTATCACCGACGTCCACGTCGTGCGTTACCTGAGTAGTGAGACCTGGGTGTTCGGCGAAAACAGAGGGGTATGACCTGAACAGGCCTAGGACAGCAGCACCCTGGTGCTCAGGCAGGTGACTTACAGCTTGCCTAGCCTCTTGTTCAGTATTCCCCGCCCACTGTTCCGCGGAAATGACACAGTCCCAGCTATCCTCCTCAGCAGCATGACTGTCCCCACCTCCTTCTCCACCCTGGCCGCTGCAGGCCAGCACAGGGACAGTGAGAGGCTCTGAGGGGCGTCTCACATACTCTTTCATGAGGTTAACATGACATAACTGATGTTTTTTTCTACGGTCAGGTGTTGCAACGAGATAATCAAGGTCGGACAGTTTCTTAGCCACCACATACGGCCCAATAAACTTGGCAGAAAGGGGGTGTCCAGGCAAAGGTAAAAGCAACATTACCTCCTGACCCACCGAAAACTCCCGAAGCTTCACCTTGGCGTCATACTGGTGCTTCATGACCGCCTGTGCATTAACCAAGTTATTACCTGCCGCTGCCATGCAACCTATAAGTCTCTCCCGGCTCTCAAGGATATATTTAAGTACAGACCCCGGCTTCTCTTCGCCCTCCCAGATCTCTTTCACCATACTTAAAGGTCCTCTCACATTATGGCCAAAGACTAGTTGATTTGGACTGAACCCCAGGCTCTCTCCTGGGACTTCACGTGCAGCGAACAGAACATACGGCAGACCCAAATCCCAATCAGTGTCATGTTCTGCACAGTAACAGCGTAGCATACTCTTCAGGGTCGAGTGCCACCGCTCCAAGACTCCCTGACTCTCGGGATGGTAGGCTGACGACACTACAGAACATATACCGTGCAACTGAAGGGTTTGCTTGAACAATTTGGATGTAAAATTGCTCCCCTGGTCTGACTGCACCTCACGTGGAAATCCATAACGGGAACAGAACAATAATAAGTTTTTAACAACTGCCTTTGCCGAGCCGTTTCTCATGGGGTATGCGTCCGGGTATCTCGTAGCCACATCCATGATTGTCAACAGGAATTTATTGCCACTACTAGTAGGCGGGAAAGGGCCAACCAAATCTACTACAACTTTGCTGAACGGAGGCCCGGTGACAGGTATGGGAAACAAAGGTGCCTTCGGGATTGTCTGGTTAGGCTTCCCCGTTGTCTGGCAGGTCGCACACCCAGCCACCCATGCACAGACATCAGCCTTGACCCCAGGCCACCAGAAAAACCTGCCCAATGCCGCCAATGTTTTTGTTACCCCCAAATGACCCGCCACCGGCACATCATGCGCCAGACACAATAAGGACTCTCTATACTTATTTGGAACAACCACCTGGTCTACTACCCTCGCACCGCCCTCCCACTTCGATTTGGGGTCTAGAAATCTGCGGTACAATATCCTGTTGAGCCTAAAGAAATCTCCCGGCTTCGCATCCCCATCTTCCTCCAACTCTATGGCACCATTGCTATAACGAGCTAGGCTAGCGTCTTGCAGCTGCTGCTCACTAATGTCCCTGGGCGTCAATGCATCAAGATGGTTTTGTAATAAGACATTACCCCGGCTAGTAGGCTCTACTGCCTTAGTGGCTCTCGCTACAGCTCTTGCCTCACGCGAAGTCTTACCCAACTCTGCCTTGTTACACACCATATCTGGGCCAGAGTCAACTCCCGTGTTTATTATAGGTCCAAGTACCGAATCACCGAGAAGTGCAGCAGAATCAATGTCCCTTTTCCTGCCCTTAGCAACCTTCTCCTGATCCTTCCTCCACTGTCCCCGAGGTTGAGTGCTAGGCTGTGCAGGAGCCGCAGAGCGAGATCGGGTTACCACACAGGCCATCTCATCCTGTTGGCACCTCCCAACCCATTCCCGATTCTCACCATCCACGTCGGCCGCCCTCTCGGCAACGACTAAGGGTGGAGTCCCGGAAGTGGGCACCGCAAAGTCGTTGCCGAGAAGAAGGTCGACGCCCTCAACTGGCAAACACTCAACGATCCCTACATCCAGCTCCCTGCACACCTCTCCCACTCTCAACTCCAACCTCACAAGTGGGTATGACCTCGTAGCATTTATACCCTGCACCACAACAACTCTGGCCGCATTTATCGGTTTCCCTGTGAAGTTCCTCAACAAAGTTTGCGAAGCCCCCGTATCCCTCAGCAAGTCAACCCTCCGTAGTTCACTCCCCCAGCTCACAAACCCGTGTCCCCGATGGTCACAGAAAGTGTCCCGGACAGGTGTCGAGCCTTCCGTACGCTTCTTTACCGCGTGTGCCTCAGCTGCTGACAACCTACCCCGGGCAGTTGCTGCAGCCTTCAGAGACACACCGATACTGTGAACCAATGACACCGGCTTAGCGGGAGTGTTACTAGGGCACTCACGTGAATAATGGCCTAGCTTCTGACATTTGTAACATTTCACATCCCCAATGGGCTTCTTCCCTTGTGCGGGCGAAGAAGGGGCCTGACCTTTAGTAAACGGGAGAGGCTTGTGTTTGTAGGTGTTATTAGGTGCAATGCATTTAGTGTGGTTATGTGTGTCATAGGATTTGTTATTATCGAAAACTCTGGTGGGTGGGGTATAGCGCCCCTTCTGCCCTGATTCAGCCCTCTGAGCGGCACCGCAACCACGAATCAATGATAATCTGAGGTCTGCCATCTTGGCAGCCTCCTCTACTGTCTTGGGACATTTTTCCTTAATGTTCAGCGTTAGATCGGTTCCAGTACATTTGTAAAACTGTTCCAGATAGAAAAGTTGCTTAATTTCCTCAGCCGACTCTGCGTGCTCGGACCGAAACCAGTTATTACATGCATCTGTTAAGTCCCGTGCGTGCTCCATAAAACTGACGTCGCTCTTCTTATTCACGCCACGGAACTTCAATCTATAAGTTTCGGGTTGCAGTTCGTAGGCCCGGAGCACAGCCTCCTTCACCAGTCCATACACTACACTCTCGTCCAGTGACAGTGCATCGTAGGCTTTCAACCCCTTACCCACTAGACGTGATGAAACTAATGCTGCCCATTTAACCTCCGGCCAGTCATACTCACGACACTTCTTTTCGAAACGAGCAAAAAACTCAGTCACTGCTGTCTCATCAAATGCGGGTACTAACTTAATTAAATGCGAAAGTGAGTCTGTAACCCAGTGCCCACCACCGAGATGACGCCCCGTGGTCTCTACTCTAGACTTCTCGACATCCATTTCAGCCTGGTACCTGGTTGCATCCTGATTGGCTTGGATTCTAGCAACCTCTATGCGTTCTATACTAGCCTGTTGTATCCGAGTCTCCTGCAGCTTAAACTTAGCTAGTTCTAGCTGAAATAACATCTCAGGAGACAGGCCTGGGGGGGGAGAGCACAAAATGGGGGATCCACACCGAGACGTGTTTACGGGTAAGCCAGCTTGCCCTTGAGAACCCTCCTGCTGCATCGTGCTAAGACTCGCTGGCTGAGGGCCCAGCTCAGGGGTAGAGTGGAATGGAGGCTTGGAGGGAACCCCCCAAGACCCCACTCCACCCACCGCCCCATCGCCATCACCCAACAAACATGCCACCAAATTCTTCTTGGGCCAACTGTCAGGACAGTCCCGCCCCAAAACCGTGGCTAAACAGCGAAGACCGTAACAATCAATAGCCTGCAGGCGCTGTTCGGTCAAAGGTGTCTGCAAAAATGCCCGGGCATCCCTCTCTCCACTTATAACACTCCCCTCCCCAAACATCTGTTGTACTTGCTGGTTACTAGGCTGTACCGTGTTATCCTCCCCCGTAAATGATGAGTCATTAGACATAGTGCTGGTTATACAATTGCTGTTCATAAAAAAAAAAAAGTGCTTATTACTAATTGCAGTCTCGACTCACAAAATGTTAAAGATGCTTGAATGACTCTACTCTAGACACCCCTAACGAAACAATCTGCAAGTCCACCAATACAATAATGACACAATAAAAATTCCTCCAATATGCAAGAAAATTCTAGCCAGCTCTACTAGGTAGCATAGAATAGTTCTCCAAAAAACATGTGATAGGATACTACTGAATCTTGTGCAAGGTCGCCATTTTGTTACGGCTGGATCGGCAATACATATTCGGGATTCTTGATCGTAGGACAGAAATGGCTTATGTGACAACGACACGCTCGATTCCAGTCCCAAATACTATATGCTCCAGACAACAAAAGCACCAACGCCCTACAGAGTTATCGTCTATGGTAACGAGGTACCTTAACTCGGCGAAAGTGTACAACAGGGGTAGGCTATGAGGCTAAACTCCCTCAGACATTTATAGGTTACGTTATTACTAAAGAAATGCAATACTCAAGAAACTACGTTAATATTAAGCCTCTAATAATGTAGAATAGAAGCAGGCTAAAGGTATGACAGTGAAATGCTAAATGACAAATGTACACGCCTACTTGAAAGCGCGTGCACTAGAATAACTGTCCCCTACTAACATGCACTAGCATGTAGCATACAAGATGTTCATGATCCAGTAGATACCTAATAATACACATGGAAGGAACATAAATAGTAGTCACTTATTATAAGAATGAATCTATACTTGGAATAACTAAAAGGTTGCAGGCAACAGTACTGCGCCGGTAGCCTACTACCGCATAGGCTACTTCGCTTCTCTCACTCTGTCTCCCCTCTGAGTCCGTATGCGCCCTACGCAACAGAACTCCGGACACAGCAGCAAAACGACAGTGCAGTTAATTGATACATGAAAGTATTAATAGTGTTGTCTTGTGTGTGAGTAATGTGTATTGTAAAGTGTTACATACATAAACTTAAAGAGAGCTGCAATGCATAGTAAAATAAAGATATAACCCACTCATCATCCCCATGTGTTCTAGCTAGCAGGCCAAGTCACAGGAACAACGAGTCCCAGCACCGAAAGCGAGAACCCAGGAAAATACTGTAGAGAACACAAGGACAGATAAATTACGTTACTCTACTATACCGGCACTACGAGCGAGCTGTAGTCTCTGGTACTACAGTCGCTCCTGGCTCGGTAGGCAAATCAAGGCTAAGTCCTCGCCCCTCTACAGACAACTCCTGGGCATGGTCGGGCTCTTACACATGGCACTAGTCTAGTCACAAATTGGATGATCAGCTGGGCATATAACTCGTGAACATGTAGAACGTTCACCAACTATCCTCATCAAGAAGATCGCTGTTCACATTAACCCCTTAAATCTAATACATGTAAATATATGCTTGTCCTAAGAGTAATACGAGAGGTGAGTGCTGAAACTCCTTTAGGACCTCAAGGGAAGGGTATGCATTTAAATAGAGAGAAGAATGAAATGAGAGTAATGTCGTCAGAGAGAAAGAGTGCAACCGTGAGAAATTGGGAGAGAGGGCAAGGGATGTTAGAATCTCAAAGGTTCTAGGCAACCTGGTCATAGAGCACACAGCGAGCCTCCAGGCAATGTGCTGTACGACAACATGGGCAGCCCAGACAGCATAGGCAGGCGGCAATGTACTACCAACCCTGTCGCACCTAGCTATAAGCGCAGGGCTGCCAACCGGTCCATACGTCTGGCAACCACCCCCCCGGCAGCGTGGCGCACCGCTACCCTCTCGCTCTGAAGTCTAACTCACTCTCTCTCTCTGAATTCCTATCATCTCATCTATCAACTTCTCTATTGATACTACATATTAAATGGAAGGTCTCGACATGGCTTAAAACAAAACCCACCACTGGTTAGCAAATGACGAGACCTTTGCAGAGATACAAAGAACATAGTTATACGTTGTCACACTCAATATAAGCAGCCAGCATGGTACACGGTCCGTGACGGGTACAGTGGAGTACCAAGGAGTACAATCAGGTTACGTTGCTACGCACTGGGTGCGTCACAATATCAAGTCTTAAAAGATAAATATTAAGGTAAGAATATTTCTGTCTCTTACCCTTTTTTAAATGAATTGATAGTTTTCTTATATCATGTCCTTTTATTTATATTTAATGTAGTTATTATTCTTGGTTCTTGTTTTACGTTAATAGTATTATATTATTATTATCAGGATTAATATCAAAGTCACATAAAAAGTTAGATATATATTTAAAAATTAGATAAATGTATTTCTTAACCACGTAACATTGAGGTTTGATTATGAGTAAATCAAGTTACAGGATCGCTTCATAGATTCGATTCAGGTCTCACTCAAATAATATGAAAAGCAAAAATAATATTTTGAAGCTAAAAGAATTTTCTTCAGCTTAGGAAATCACTAGAAGTAACATTAAAACAGCCATTTTAGTCTAAGGCGATATTACTAATATGAGACAATAGTATCACCGTACTTGTTCTTACCAGCAATGTAAGCTTAATTAAAAGAAAATGAAAGAACTCGTAAGTCTTAATATAAAACAATAGTATTACTTTTATCATAACCCAATTACTTGAAGAGTTGCTTTAGTCCACAAGTCAGTCAACTAAAATAGTTAAGTACATAATAGTAGCGTTAACGTTAATTCCCAATCACATATCTCACTAACCAACATAACGTAAGTGTTTACACCGAACACACTTAACACACACTTATATAATCTGACTGACAGTCACAATCCCATTATAATACTTCACCCCGTCTTCCTCCAGCTGCAAGTTCACCTTCCCAACTCCAAATGAGACTGATTTGAATGCCCACTACTCGGGTCTTATATACTATGCAATGATGGTGTAGGAACGAATGAGGAGGCGGGGGATGGTGCGCGCCCCAATCACAGCTCCTCTAGTTGCGTAGCAGGTGCGTGGTCCAATGGCGTTGATTTGTGTCGATCATTGTCATAGTGTCGGATCATCGAAGTAGTTTGCAGGGTCCCCATATGACGCACGCAGGTGTGAAGGCTTGTTTGCTGGTATGCAGACGAGCTGGTTTCCCACTCGCTGGTTTGCTCGCTGGTCTGCTTCGCCGCCTGGGTAATTCGGCACTCCTTCAACTCTTAATTCTAACTCTTAAATAAACATACAGGGCTCCGTATGTATATATTGCTCAATAGGTGGCGTTCTGAGAGTGAGGGTCTGAGTCTGAGGGGTGAGACAGTGAAGCACAGAGGCGTAGTAGTGTTACGATCGGGTCTCGTATAAATCAGTGGCTCTTATACATTGGACTAGACTGGCATAAATGCAACAACGGAAACGCTAGATCCAACCCCTGATATATAATCCCGTCGAACAAAGAACACATAATTATATACCCTCCAGAGTTATATCTACGATAGCGGGGTATCTTAACTCTCAGTATCTATGTGCTTCTACTATAGGCTGATGTTCTCTGAAACAGCCTATTACCTATAACATAATATGGTTGCTTAGTTATGGTACACAAGGAAAAGATAGTTAACTTAATTAAATCACAAGAGTGATCTAATGTAAATAAGAAGAAGGTTTACTTAACGTTACTTTAATCAATAATATCTGTCACTCCTTTATGAAAGAAAGTGTTGTAAAGTCCTCAAGCACCGAACAAGGAATCTTCTGAATAATGTCAGATGCTACTAAGAAGAACGTATCGGAAATGCAACCACCAAAATAGCAGGAGGCAGGACAGTGCACGTGTAGGCTAAATACACAAAAAGGCTGGACCTATAATGTTATTGGACACAAGAATATTATAAGCGGTGCAACAGTAATAATGCTCGCCACGAAAAAATAGTACTCCTATTAACAAAACTGGTCTATGCTGGTTGTGTCTCTCTACAGCAACCTAGACCTCAAAATGCTTGTGTAGAAATAATGGGTATGCATAAAAGAGTATATGATCTAATCCAGCTAATGTCTACCCGGGTTAATAAAGTCTAGCTGGGATGCGCAAAGGTACAGAATTCTGGTGGAGCAAGGCAGCTCCTAGCCTAGTGTGGACCTTGGTTCTGTGCGGCCTGATTACGTTAATATGAAGGGGTGCTCTCTTGAGGATTCTCGATCACAAGTATCGAGTATCCTCCTGGCGACCCTCAAAAGTAAAAGCAAATAGAGTTAGAACAGTGTTGGGTGGATTAGGCAAGCAGCCCTCACGCACTACACAGTCTAAACTCCAAGGTACACAGACAAAAGATCCACCCAGGTAACCCACAGAATCCGTAGTGTCGTGCAGCTCAAAAGTAGCCTACACACAGTGAAAACACCAACAGCAAGGTACCTATCCCTAGTCTAGCATTATTTAACCCTGTAGAAACATTCGTGATTGATGGAGACAGTCCGAGCAATACAATCTCCCAAAAAGACAACGACTCTCTTCAACCTTAGCCTAGTACATAAGAAATGTGAGATCCAGCATATAATACAGTCTGGCCACCAATTCAAGGTGTGGATGCAGGGAACCAGAGGGGGATTGATATTAATAAAAGGTGAGGAAGTAGTGGAAATGATAGAGGCAGTAGGAGAGAAAGGTTCTAAGACAAGAGTGTGGAACAGTTCATGGGAGATGCTTAGAGTATGCTGTCTGGGACGGATCTGACAAGGATATTCCCAGGGACCGCATGGCTGGAGTCCCAGTTCGCAGGAATGGCACGAGGGCGCGCGACAGTCGCCCAGTAAGCAGCCGCCTAGTAGGCCGTGTTAGGCAGGAGGCAACGAATCCGGCGAGGCCTATGTAAGGGGGCCAGCCACGCGCTACACTCACCACCAAGTCACACCACCTGGTCTCTCTCTCTCTCTCCCGCTCGCCTTCCCATCATTCAACTACTTAACACAATACTTTCAATTGACTAAATAAAATAGAAAGGATTGTGACAGACGAAAATAAAGAACAGTTCTGAACTGTCTGCAACACAAGCTTTCTCGAGAAGGAAAGTACACAATGATAGGTAGACTGTAGCTACATTCTCTGCCCTGGCGAGTCCTAGCGAGTAAGCCATGCGGTTCTGGGGGAAGCGGTGAGCGTCACAGTAGCTTAACCCAAAAACGGCGAGCTGTGTGTAGTGAACACCATGTAACCGGGCGGCAATGTTATGCTCCATTCCCGCCTAAAGCCATCATTTTACAATAAATATCGTTATTACTTATTCAAATGCGCCTATTTTACGTTTAATATGAAGATAGTAACATGTAACAACAATAATATTCACAAGTGTGAATAGTGTTTGGATGGTCAAAATCGCGAATATATTCCGATCGGTCATTCATTAAATGTGAGGCAGCAGCGAGGTATATGCTCCCCTCTCGGTGTCTGGAGAGACACTGAGGGTGTGAGGCTTGTCTCTCTCTCTCTCTTTCCCACGCATCGACACACGTAACACCACAGCCTAGAATTATACACCAGTAAATATGGTAATAAGAAGACAATTAGGTGATAATTGAAGGGGGGGGGGGAGTGAAGGAGGGGATTTTGACACATGTGGAGGAGTGATAGAGGATATGGAGGGGAATTATCTCACTTAAACACCATTTTTTTTTTTTTCAAGTGCTACTGGGGCCTTTTACAAGTTTTTTTTTAGGCCTTGGCTCATATGAGGACGCTTGCCTTCGCCCAGTACGGACTCATAGGAGGACGCTCTATGTCCATGGGTTAAGAGATGGGGTTCTTTGAGCCGTGAGTGAGTGTTTCACATATCACACTCCCTAGACTGGAACTAGATATCATGGGCTTCACCGTGTTGAGCGGTTGAATGTGCAGGCTGTCAGCCTATGCACGAGAGAGAGTAGTTGGAATATAGAAGAAAAAAAATACTAATAATATATATATATACCTATATACTGTATATATACCGTATATATATATATACCGTATATATATATATATATACATATGTATAATTGTATATATATATATATATATATATATATATATATATATATATACAGTATATATATATATATATATATATATATAGAGAGAGAGAGAGATAGATAGATAGATAGATAGATAGATTGATTATAGATAGATAAATGTAGATTAAGTAATAACTTTCTTAATACTAATAACCCACAAATTATATTATTAAAAGCATGTAATCCTCCCGGGAATCGAATCCAGGACACCATATATTATAATATATGGTGTCCTGGATTCGAAACTTGCGATGTTCCCCTACCTTCATAGTACTTCAGCTTAGGAAGGACGTCTACCCATTAAAGGGTTACAGGCTATTGCAATTAATCCTTTTAGCTACCATATACCCTTCTTAAGCTTAAGGGGGGTCACCGGTTTTTTTCTTTCTTTTCTCTCCTTTTCTCTCTTTCCCTGGCTTGTATCCATTCGGCCCCATTCAGCCAACTTTTTAAAGACGTTTATTCCCATCCAGGTGTCGCGATAGCGAGCCAGCATTGTATGGAGAAATCCGGCTTCGCCGGAGAAATGTTTCTATCAACAAATTTACAAATTTAGCTTGCTGTCAAAACAAACATTTATATATGCTGGCTCGCTACCGCTCGCCACGAAAATATTGACACCTGGATGGGGGTAAACATCTACAAACAGTAGGCTGAATGGGGGCGAATGAATACAAGCCAAAGAGAGAGGGAGAGAAAGAGAATAAAGCGAGGTGGGCTCCCTTAATAAAATCGTCTGTATGTATCTGATATAAAATAAGAAAGATGTCACCGGAACTGAAAGGGTTAACCCCTTGAGGATTATGGCACGCTTTGACAGTATATTCTAGCTCATAAACTTTATTGCGATCGATTATACCCCTTTGATTGCTAGAGATATTTCCTAAGCTATATAAGATTGTCTAATAATAGCCAGAGATAATTGCTAAACGCGTCATGATCCTCAAAGCGTTAAGCCCTTCTGTACTGGCGTTTTTATAATTTTTTAATCAGGCTACTATTAGACGATTTAATTCAGTTTAAAAAGAGCCTCCAGCAATCAACAGGCTTCGAACGATCTAACTTAACCATCTTTACTACCACAGATCCTTCTTAAGCTGCATAAAAACGTCTAAATATAGCTAGAATAAAACTAAAACGACATCGCCGGTAAAGAAGGGGTTAAGCCTTTTTGCCAGACTGAATCTGAGACACCAACTATTTTCAATGTCGCAACTCGGTGTACCTCCCCTTTGGTGTCCAGTTCCTGAAATCATGAGTTGGGGCTGAATCACAACATCGCTTTTCCGGCAATATTCTATGAGTAAGTTTATTTCTCGTATTATCTTTAGGATCTTTCGCATGGGAATCGGTAACTAGATCGATGGTAGATTATGTTAGGTTGTTTGATTATCATGACATTTAAATTTTGAAGATGCCATACTACAATTGCCCATAACATTTTACTGAAAATTCGTTCGTGTGACGCAGCCTTTAGCAAGAAGACGTGGACCACATTTTGCCTTGGGGGGTGGGGGGGGGACTTTGTGCTTGTGTTGCTTGATACTTGTATATATATTTTGTTTGCAAATACCTTGGTTGCTACTGGAATTGTATGAACTGGGTGAGGTGCTGATAGATACCTTACTTGTGTACTGGAATAAGGCAACAAGCAGTCTTCGATATATGTGGCTGGTAGATGCAATGCATAAGTGTGTTGATTTTCGTTGTGAGCGTCCTGGGTTCGAATTATCGCTACCAAGCTAGGACATGCACAGTTTATCATTATGTCTTGTGATTATACTTTCTTTTATTATGCAGTATATGACTAAACTAAATCCTTATAAAGTCTAGTAGTCATGGGAATGTCCATATGAAGCTGATAATGACTAAAAATATAATTATAAGCTGATTAATAACCATAACAAAAAGGCAAGAACATGCTTGCTGACTTTGTATTGTAAATATACGTTATATATGGGTATGGGTGACTTTAAAATATATTAAACAACAATATGCATAGGCTATAATATGTGTCAGCTGCAGATATTTCGACAGACCGCTTATAATAAAGAATTGTTGAAAGAGAGAGAGGGTGCAGATATCCGGGATGTAAACAATTTCCCATGATGCACCGCGGTAAACATTGCGTTCAGTGCCTCTGTCGGCCACTTTTGGCATTTGTTGATAGAGAGAATTCCCGGACTGCCACGTGTGTTTGTTAATTTCATTAATCGAGTTTAGAAGTAAAGTTGGTTGGTGGAGAGAACATAATAATAGAATAGTGTACCCCTCTCTCTCTCTCTCATTTTCTCTCTCCCTACCCCCCCCCCCTTTCTCTCCCTACCCCACCTTCCCCTCTCTCCTCCAGCCCAAGAGACGCATCTGGGACCCTCCCCCCCCCCCACTAATCCCCCCAGCCGACATCCATTCATATTGTACCGTTTGAGGGGCAGGTTTTTTTTTTTTTTTTTTTTACCCCTTCTCCCTCATTTTTATCCCCATTGGCGACTATATGGCGATTATATCACCTTTCGCATCATTTCGTTATCAATTTTAAGACCTTTCGTGCCATTTAGGTGTCGATTTTTTCCTGGCGAGCGATAAAGAGTCTGTAGTTTTAAAAGTAACCGGCCTTTGCCCAGGAAGTTTACCGAAAAATGTACATATATATCTAGGGGGTGTTTTTTCAAGTTTGATGGAGTTTTAGCGAGGAAACTGAAAAATAAATAAATATATAAATACATAGGCAAAAAGCAAGTAATACCCCTTAACAGATATTTAATAAGCAACTGTATAGTGTAAGTAAGGCTTACTATAGCTTGCTAGCTTGATTTACCTCACTATTTTGTTTATGTCACAGTTATGTGTTGTAGGTTTTTTAGACATATAATATATCTTTAATAAAAACGAAAATAGCCTCAGTCTCTCTCTCTGTATGTGTGTGTTTGTGTGAGTGTGTGTATGTGTGTGTAATGTGTATACGTCTGTGTGTATATAATGTATATACGTGTGTGTCTATGTATGTGTGTTGTGTCTGGGTGTGTGTATATATACGGTGTGTGTGTATATATACGTGCGTGTCTATGTCTGTGTGTGTGTGTGTGTGTGTGTGTGTGTATATGTATATGTGTATGTGTTTGTGTGTGTGTGTCGCCACGTAATCGGTTTATGTATAAATATCCATCATGGGCTTATATAGCAGGATCGGTATACTTTCCGTAGAGTGTTCACGGGAGTGCTCCACTACTGTATTGGTAAACAAGTGTAAGAGCTCAGATTTATATATTAAAGTTTGTTAGCTTTCATTTTGTTCTTATTTATTCATATGTACAGTATATACAGTATATATATATATATATATATATATATATATATATATATATACTGTATATACTGTACATATGAATAAATAAGAAACAAATATATAACAGAATAAATAAGAACAAAATGAAAGCTAACAAACTTTAATATATAAATCTGAGCTCTTACACTTGTTTACCAATACAGTAGTGGAGCACTCCCGTGAACACTCTACGGAAAGTATACCGATCCTGCTATATAAGCCCATGATGGATATTTATACATAAACCGATTACGTGGCGACACACACACACACATACACACACACACAAACACGCACACATATACATATAATTTTATTTGTATATATATACCCGGTATATATATATATATATATATATATATATATATACAGTATATACTGTTTTATCAATAATCCCTTTTGTACCGGCGACGTCCTTATTATTTTATCAGCGCAAATTAAATAAGAATACATTTAGAATGTCCACCTAGTTCTAACCATATACTGTTCAGATTTTTAATAAAAAAATTAACCTCAGGATAAATCGAAAATCCCAAAACTCTATGTCTATCATCCACTGAAAAACACAAACCTTAACCCTATCCATAAAAAGGTTACTACCTGCCTGTGCCAAGGGTAAGGTAGGCAAAACTGAGCTCTGACTTTTCTGGTACCTCTTCCTTCTAGGACGAACGTGCTTAATTAGTCATCTTAGTTCGGAGTTAGACTTCCGTAGGGGTATTGCCAATTTTCCCCTTAAAACGTTATAAAAGCAGTGCAGAACAAGTGAGGAACAGTGTAGCTAGTAACCCCGAAGAAGGACAGAGAGAGAGAGAGACTATCACCTACAACGAACGTGTGAAACCGCAGAGTCCCCCTTGTGCAAAAAGGAAAGGACAACCGACGCTGTTACCACGTGTTCTCCAGATCTTCGCCCAGGCTTCTAGTTCTCTTCTCAAACCTTTAAGTGACTCTTGTTTTGTTAAGTGTAACGATGACTACAACAAGGGTTAACAAGATATGTTGAGGTTCAAGTTAACGTAACTAGAGAGATTATCTATTCTCTCCTTTTTCCTAGTATTCGCCACTCGATTTCTAGAGAACATAACATACCTCTATTCGTTGAATAAATATATATATATATATATATATATATATAATTTTTGGAATATAGGTTCCTATATTCTAATAAAGAATAATACATATATTCGTTCGGGAAATTATACATGCACATAATTATATACATAAAGCTAGTGAACTCTTAATCAGATCTTGTTTGTATGTAATATCATCTATTGGGTACATAATTCATAGATAAGTTGTTCACAGATTGTTTTACTATTCAGTCTCGTATTTTGCTATTGTTAATATTACACCTCATGACTTATCATTCATGATAAGCATTGTCTGAGTTATTTATAACTTTTTTATTCACATCGCGTTAACTTCTCACTCGGAGAGAATTTCAGTCACGCATACTGACTAGGCTATTGTATTTATTTAACCCTTTTGTGAATCTATAATCATTATTATTACTCTTTGAGTAAATTCAGATTAATCTCCTATCTATGTTGTATTAAAGTAAAAGTTATTCGTACATCCAATAGTATCCGAATTTACATACACCTTCCGTACTGTGCGTATGGTATGCATCGTAGTAACTAATATGTATACCTTCATGGGAAAGCTACCTCGTGGTTGCCATTATCTCTCAGGATACTATTAATTGTTTTGAGACTAACATCTCTGTGTATACTTACTTGTGATTATTATAGTGACATTCAATTTGTATCTTTTCATATGTACTATTTATAATTTAATTTTGTGTATTCCTGTAATTCCTTTATTCCAGGATCACAGTCTTATTATTATTATCATTTGATCTATATAATTTATACATATTCGAACGCAAAGCTCATTTCCCTATATGAGACTCGATCTTATTACTTATCTGAATTATTGTTGTACCCTAGCTATTAAGGAGTATAACTTGTGAACCTCGATTGTGTATTCTGTGTCCATTGATTAAAATATATTGTTGTGTAACTTATAACATTGAAGTTCTTTGTGTACCAGTGGAATATATCTAGTTCTCATCTTTTCTAAAGGTAGAAAACGGAACTATTATAAAGCACGTTAAATTATAACGTCGCATAACATATAAAACACATTCTCACTAAGGAAGGAGGGAACTGGCCCTATTAACCCTGGTGTAAACCTATTTATTTCAATCACAATCACAATATGTTTTCATCCATACATACAATCATGGCGTGGATACAAACTAATGTGGCCAAAAATTGCTAAATCATTATGGACCCATTAACCCCTTCAGCACGATGACGTAATAGCCATCATATTCTGGTTGCCATTAGACGATTTTCTTTAGCTTATAATCTACCTCCAGGACTGAAAGAGGTAAATACGATCTCAATAAACCCTGTGAATAATATAAGTCCTTCTTAAACTGCAAAATACCGTTTAATAGTAGCCAGAATGAAAGGTAAAAGGTCGTCATCGTGCTGAAGGGGTTAAGAACCCTGCTCATACATTTTGTTTTCTACTATGTAGGAATAAGAAACACCATTTGTCTTTACCGCGTTGCTTTCTTGCACGCACCACACAGAAAGAGAGCCACACACCCGCTTTATATAACTCCAACTTCTTCCCCGCAAAACTTTTTGCGTAAAAAATAGATTCTCCGGGCAAAATAAGCAGCTATATCTCTAGCCCCCCCCCCCCCCCCTCGACAGCACAGACACTCCCCCCCCCCCTCCCCCTGATGCCGGCAGTTTGGGGTACGGCTGCTTAGTTTAGTTCAGTTCAGTTGATTTGCAGGAAGCTACTGCATAATACACTCAACGACATGAAGGAACTGGCGTTCTCGAAAAGGGGCCCCAGCCCTGACGTTATTCTTGACTGACAGTGTGCTGCCTTAATAATCCAGAAGGGTTGATAGCCTCTGAAATCCTATTTTAATTAACTAACTCAACGACATAAGTTAGGGTCTAAGTTTTCGAAGATATCCCAAACTGAATCGAATCTTCTCACTCATTTGTATACATGATATTTACATTTTGGAAGTTTATTTTGCAGTTTGAGAGAGTCAAACTGCAAGGTGTGGGGAAGTGTGGTGGAGTGGTCTTGCCACTGGACTGGTAATCCGATTGACCCGGATTCAATTCCCGATGTATCAATGGGAAGTTATTATTGTGACTGAAATTTGTGGTGTACCTAGTATCAGTGCATTACCACAAAGCCCACCGAAATGTCCAAAAAACACCCTCATTGTTCCCTGATTAAATAGAGACTGTATGAATATTCCCATATTCAAAATATGCTACAAGGGGACAATGCCTAATGAGTTAATTGCTCAATAGGTAGCATTCTGAGAGTGAGGGTCCGAGTCTTGGGGATGAGACAGTGAAAAAAGGCGAAGCAGCTCCAGAGATGGGGCTGCTTCGAGCCATGAGTGGGCAACCAAGCTCTAAGTGCTTCACATGTATCACTCCCAAGACTGGAACAAGACCTTACAGGCTTCGCCGTGTTGAACGGTATTTCTTATGCGTGAGGTGCTCTTTCACTTTCCTAAATGTTATATTTTAGTTAGTTAAAATAGGATTTCAGAGGCTATCAATCCTTCTGGATTATTTATCCAGCACACTGTAATAGTGAGGCAGTTAGGTAG
Organism: Lithodes maja; assembly: GCA_037953745.1. Classification (NCBI taxonomy): domain Eukaryota; kingdom Metazoa; phylum Arthropoda; class Malacostraca; order Decapoda; family Lithodidae; genus Lithodes; species Lithodes maja. The sequence continues at coordinate 1,348 of JBAKBP010035106.1, read as the reverse complement.
AGAAATTGTACATTTTGTGCTAAAAGTTAAATATTTGGCGCACGCATTCAAATAGTCAATATAATCAAAATTATATATTAGGCCATCATACAGTAGGTTTACTCTACATTGGCATTGGCAGCCCCCTTTCAATTACTTTCCATAAGAGTTCTTAACTGAAACACTGATTTTTGCCCCAAACTGTATACCATGGTAGAGATGTCAAACTAGTCTCAATTGACTCGTTTGGAGATGGGTAACAACATATATTCAGACAATGTTTGGCTCAGGCTGAGATATTAGTGTTGCGGATCTACTTGCCTCGGGCTAGTGACCTTTGAAACTTACTTGCCCTGACAGTTTTTTCACTTGCCCTGACATATTTCTTACTTGCTCTTATACATTTTAAAGAATTTCACTCGTTAAGCACCACATAACTTCACAAACATGCCACCAGCTTCTATAAATTGCCTCTTATATATCCACATTACTTATTGAGTTTTGGGAAACTCATGCATTACTAATGTTTTGGAAATAACAATAGTATTTGCTATGGCACGTTGATGGTGAAAACATTGAATATATTAAGAGGACATTCAAGATTTCCATTTAATAACCTAATTAAACCTCTCACATTCCGGGATGCCAGGTCTCTTCAATTTAAACGTTTGTTCTCCACTCTCCCTCCTCATATCTTCCTTGGATTACGGTACTACCAGTTTATCCCATCACTTCAATATAAAGTAGGTTATATTTTAATTAAATTATCTAGTGAATATTCCTTTTAAAGTTCCTTTGGTATGGCTTTGTTTTGTCACCACGTTCCAGTAACTCATCATCATATGGCTATGTGACCACCTCTGGGTACTGCACTACTCGACTGGTGCGCCTACAATCTCCCCAATAAAAGACTTCACGTCTATAGCCGCATTTAATTATATAAATTGGATACGGCGAAAAACATTTCTAGGAACAGGCAGCCTTATTTTATGCCATATTTTAATTGAATCACATTACAAATTCATAGTTCATTATTGATGTATACCGGGGGGAGACAGAGTGTTTACAGCTATGCTGAATATGAAACCACAACACCGACTTAAGGAAGATATGTTTGTCTGTTGAATTGTCTGTTACAACAAAATTATGATAATTCGAACACGGATAATCCAAAAATCCCCATAGCCCGAAATTTTGAAGATAACAATTAATTACATTAAAATGGGGGATAAATAGAAAAAATCATCAAAATGCACGCCAATATCGACGAAGTGGAGACATGCATAGGTGCAGACGATGCCAATATGCTACCCCCCAACCAGCATCTATCGATTTACTTTAATTATCGTATAACACATTGACCACATAC
>JBAKBP010035105.1:10000-19914 GCA_037953745.1 Lithodes maja | reverse complement strand
CCTTTTTTTTTAAATATTTCTCTCCTTTTCTCTCTTTCCATGCTTTTTGTATCCATTCTGCCCCATTCAGCCTACTGCTTTAAGACGTTTATCCCCATCCAGATGTCGATTTCTTCCTGGCGAGCGATAGCGAGCCTGCATTGTATGGAGAAATCCGGCTTCGCCGGAGACATTTTTCGATCGAAAAATGTACAAATTTAGCTTGCTGTCAAAACAAAAATATATATATGCTGGCTCGCTACCGCTCACCAGGAAAATATTGACACCTGGATGAGGGTAAACGTATTAAAACAGTAGGCTGAATGGGGCCGGATGGATACAAGCCAAAGAGAGAGGGAGAGGAGAAAAAAAGCGAGGTGGGCCCCCTTAATTTAAAACTTCCCTAACTACATTTTGTCTTCCTTTTCTATTTCTCTATTATATTTATCTTAACCCTCTCAGGCTGTGGATGATCTCACCAAGCGTCTAGCCACCCCCCCTCGCCTGACTCCGGGGCTGGAGAACGCCAACTTCACCTACGGCGTCAACTCGGAGACGCTGCAGGCCGTTGTCAACTACTGGCGCCAGAAGTACAACTGGCGCAAGAGGCAGGCCAAGCTCAACTCTTACCCACACTTCAAGTAGGCTTAGTAGATGATATTATTAAACTTTAACTCACTTTATCACTTTATATGTAAATATTATAATAGTTTATATTAGTACACTAGATTATTCTATTCTGGTTAGAAAGGATCTCCTCTAATATCGATGCACTGGCAGTCACACTTAACCACAGGTGCTATAAGTACAGTTGGCACTAGAGGGAAGCCACACTCAACTCTTACTCACACTTATAGTAAGCTTTAAAATATACCTAAAGTGAGGGGGGGCACGTAGGCATAATGCTGAGCTGTGTCGTGCTTCGTCAATGGAAATGCTCCAAAGAAGATAGGTAATGCACCTTATATTGATCTATTTATTTAAAACAGAATTTACTAATCTCTCCATTTTGTATCCCCATTGTATTTCAAGGACTAACATTGAAGGCCTAGATATCCACTTCATGCGAATCACTAATCTCTAATAACTAATCTCTCCATTTTGTGTCCCCATTGTACTTTAAGGACAAACATCGAGGGCCTAGACATCCACTTCATGCGAGCCACCCCGAAGAAGACGGACAAGAAGATCGTGCCCTTGCTTCTGATCCACGGGTGGCCGGGGTCCTTTGTGGAGTTCTACGACATTCTGCCCCTCCTGACCAACCCGCAGGAGGGCAACGTGGCCTTGGAGGTCATCTGTCCCTCCATCCCGGGCTACGGTTTCTCACAGGGGTCATCTAAGCAAGGTAGGTCACTGAATTCAGGCCTCCCTCGATTTACGATGGGTTACATTCCTGAAAACCTGATCTTAAATAGAAAAAATCGTATAGCGAACCCTAAAATTGATGGGGTAAATGAGGATGCATTCTCGAACCAGCCAATACCCAAACACAAACACTTAAAAACCTATTATAATATCGTAAATTGGGGCATTGGAAAGCGAGGGAGGCCTGTATTATCTATTTTTATGGCTCGGCTATTCTGAACTACTAAACCTCACCTACGGGGAGTTTTCTTGTGCCCTAGAAGTGTTTGACCATAATTACCCTCCCAAGGTTTTTCATATGCTCTAGGAATGTATAAAATTTGACCTTTAAAATATTTGCATATACAGTACAGTATCTGGTAGAAACAAAGACGTACCAATCCCGCCATCAAAAATCTGTAAAGGAAGTTAGGATTATGTGTACAAACTGCCTGTTTAACGTGCATCTCTCCGCTCTTTCAGGTTTCGGTCATCTAGAAGCAGCGCAGGTGTTCTTGAAGTTAATGAAACGACTGGGGTACGAGCAGTTCTACCTACAGGGGGGCGACTGGGGCTCCCTTATTGCTACTGCCATGGCCACCATCTATCCAGACAAGTAAGATGCTTAACCAAATATTGTAAAAAAAGCGTCAATATTAAACCCTGAGATGTTGACAAGATGGATAAATAGATACCAGAAGATTATAGATACCAGAAGATTATACTTGGATTGGTGTCCGTCAACATATATAGGGTCCAACTGAATATGAACATAAACACATCAGAGGCCACGTACAGTCGGCCAAATAAGTGATGTTGCGTCACCAAGTATATTTCGATCGATAGTTGGTATCGGCACCATCTAAGCTTTAATTCATCGTTTCGAGTGAGATATACAAACATGTCCCTATCTTTACACACCCTATTCAACATCTGACAGACATTAATACAGCATACAGAGAGCAAAACGTAATGACAACTTATTTGGTCAACTGTACGTATGATGACGAGACTGGGTAAACAAAACTCTATTGATCCATATAATCTGTAGACAACACTTATTTATTGTACAGTATTTCATGTTTACCAGAAGCCTTCACTGCTACCTCTCTCCACCAGCATACTCGGGGTCCATCTAAACATGGTGAACGTTCAGACCCCCGGAGCCAACGCCAAGATGATGTTGGGGTCCTTCCTGCCGGCGGGTCTGGTGGTGGACGAGAAGGACCAGGGGATGCTCTATCCGATGGGAGAGAAGTTCGCGTTTCTGCTGCGCGAATGTGGCTACATGCACTTACAGGCTACCAAACCGGATACTATTGGTGAGTTATAGAGTAAATTAGTGCAGTACTTGATTAGATTGATATCCAGTATTCGATACATGGATATTAATCGTAGTCATGTGCTGTACTCATAACTGTCTTGATGGTGTAATGGTTAGAGCGTTTAAGTTCTGTATCAATTCGGCCCCATTCAGCCTATTGTTGTAAGGCATTTTCCCCATCCAGATGTTGATTTATTTCTGGCGAGCGGTAGCGAGCCAGCATATTTAAAAAAAATTTTTTTTTACAACAGGTTAAATTTGTACATTTTTCGATAGAATAATTTCTCCGGCGAAGCCGGATTTTGGCTTGCTATTGCTCACCAGGAAGAAATAGACACCTGGATGGGGATAAACATCTTAAAACAGTAGGCTGAATGGGACCGAATGGATATAAGCCAGAGAAAGAGAGAAAAGGAGAGAAAAAAAGCAGGTGACCCCCCTTAAAAAGGCCTAACGTCGATAAGAGTTTTTCACAATGTCTAATCCTTCAGGTGCGGCCGTTAACCAGAGTCCCATCAGTCTAGCGGCCTACATCATCGAAAAGTTCAGCACCTGGACGAACCAAGCCAACGTTAACCTGCCCGACGGAGGCCTACTCGACCCGGCCTTCCCGATCTCTCTCGACACCATGCTCGACAACATCTGTGTTTACTGGTATGTGTGGGGCTTATTTTTTTTTTCTATGTGAATAAGGGAAACAAAAGGCAAGTGGCAAGTGCCTCCCCCAGAATTGAAAGAGTGACAGGGCCAAAATCAAAGGACGTTTGAGCTATAATGTCTGGACACACTGAGTTTAAAGCAATTTAAGTTATACGAAGTGGGAAAGACTGATTCTGGGAGAGAGTTCCAGAGATCAGCTGTTGAATGGAAGAAAGACTGAGAATAACTATAAGACCAGACTATTATCCATTTGTTTAGAAGTGTGTTCAGTGAAATGCATGTAAGTTTCAAGTCTGCCTCTTAATGAAAAGTTACGGGCCTTTAACTACTCTTGTGAATCTTGGCCCACATAGTTATATATATGAACACTTATATGATCTTTATTTTCTTTTACTGACAGGTTCACCAACTCCATCACCACCAGTATGAGGTTCTACGCTGAGAATGTCAACAAGAACTTCTTTGTGCGCAACGTTGATCAGTAAGGAACACCAACAGTGCATGAACTTTAGAGATACCTTGCTACCTAGATAAGTAAATAGATAAAACTGACAATTGATCGAGTAATATGTAATAATACAAAATATATGTTTTTCTTATCAATCATAGACCCACAGAGGGGGGGACAATTAGAATAAGGACCAACAACAACAACTACTACTACTACTACTACTACTACTACTACTACTACTACTACTACTACTACTACTACTTTTTTTTTTTTTTTTTTTTTTTTTAACCACTGTCTGAGCATCCCCTCTTTGGACCCTAGACTAGGTCAGAATAGTCATCAAAGCGCCTGACTTCGTTGTCATTCAGCTACTTCCTATTCCGGGGTAAGCACTCAGACTCATCATCGTGGATTACTACTACTACATTGATTTTTATTTAATATTTTTCATACATTTCATGTTACTACTACTACCATCACCACCTCCACCATCACCACCACCACTACCATATATTTAATATTGTACACATACTAAATTTCACAAGCATCAGATACTACTATTCTACACCATGCAACTTCAATCCAGTCTCCTTCCAATGCGACCCTCTGCCACTGCTGCCTCGTAGTCTACTTCTGCCACCGTCACTGGTTGTGGTGCAGACCTTCTTGTTCCCCGCAGGCATAGTAGTGCTGATCTGAGCAATGAGAAAGATAGACGGCATCTCATCCAGGCTACGACGTGGCTCCTAGGCTGTTGCTTCTTCTCTGCGATGATCTCTGCTAGCCTTGAGTAGACTACTACTACTGCTGCTACTACTACTACTACTACTGCTGCTGCTGCTACTAGTTCTATTGCCACTATTTTTATTTTTTTTGTAAATAATTAAACCACTCAGCCTGTGCGTGCCTCCTCTGGACCCTAGACAGAGTGGGAGTGGTCATCAATGCACAGGACCATAGCGCCTCAGTCCTGCTTCCAGTTCAGGGGCTCGCACTCATCCTCATCCTCGTGGAATTTTTAAAACCCCTTCACCACGATGACGTATTGTTACCTTTGATTCTGGCTACAATTAGACAATTTTATGCAGTTTAAGAAGGACCTAGGTTATTCAGAGGGTTTATTGAGATTGTATTTTCCCCTTTGAGTCCTAGAGTTAGATGATAAGTTCAAGAAACTCGTCCAATGGTAATCAGAATAGCCTATGTTGAAAATTACATCATCCTGCTGAAGGGGTTAAAGTTAATACTACTACTACTACTACTACTACTACTACTACTACTACTACTATTAATAAAGACAATCTAACTACTGGATACTAATTCATCCCTCCACTTCCAGAATTGCGTGTCGTGTGCCAGCCGGGATAGCCGTACTGCCACAGGAACTTATCCTAAGACCCAAGAACTTCGCCGCTCACAAATTCTACGACATTGTCACCTACAAGTATGTCCCCTTGTACAGATGCCCACATTAATTTGTAATTAATGATAAATAAATAAAATAATTTAATAATAAATAATGACTGAGGGGTGGCGAATCCAAAGAGTCCTATGTGCCACTTGTATTTCCTTTTGGTTATATATAAATAATGTGCCAAAGAGGTATGGGGCAAGATATTTCAAAATGGCACTTAGGACCCTTTGGATTCGCCACCCATCGTATATATCACTAGTACTGAAAGGCTTATTATATTGTTTAGTATTTGGCCTATTACGCTTTATTTTGACTTTAACTTTCCTCTTCCAGCGAGTTACCGGCCGGGGGTCACTTCGCAGCCATGGAGCGGCCTCAGCTGCTGGGCAAAGACATCATCAACTTCATCAACATTGTGGAAGAGAGGAAGAAGTCCAACAAAAACAAATCTTAAATTAAGGGAGCCCACCTCGCTTTTTTTTTTATCTTTCTCTCCCTCTCTCTTTGGTTTGTAGCCATTCGGCCCAATTCAACCTACTGTTTTAAGACGTTTACCCCCATCCAAGTGTCAATATTTTCCTGGCGAGCGGTAGCGAGCCAGCATATATATATTTTTGTTTTGACAGCAAGCTAAATTTGTACATTTTCGATAAAAAAAAAAATGTCTCCGGAGAAGCCGGATTTCTCCATACAATGCTGGCTCACTATCGCTCGCCAGGAAAAAAATTGACACCTGGATGGGGATAAACGTCTTAAAACAGTTGGCTGAATGGGGCCGAATGGATACAAGCCAGAGAAAGAGAGAAAAGGAGAGAACGATAAAAAAAAGCCGGTGACCCCCTAAGAAAAACAACTTGTGAACGTAAATAAAAAATCAACTTGTCTACCCAAATGTGTTCTCTCACCACACATACACACACACACACACACATACACACACACACACACACACACACACATACACATACACGCACGTAAACCAACACATATCGCACATCGACACATGATCTTTTATTAAACACACACACACACACACCCACACCCATACACACACGCACGTAAACCAACACATATCGCCACATGATCTTTTATTAAACACACACACACACACACCCATACACACAGCCCGTAGCCTAGTAGGTAGAGCTCTCGTCTCACACACGAGGGGTCGGGGGTTCAATCCCCGGCCGGGCGGAGACAAATTGGGCTTGTTTCCTTTCATGTGTTAGCCTCAGTTCACCTAGCTGTAAATAGGTACCTGGAATAAGTGGACGACGTTGTGACGTCCCATCTGGGGTTGGCAAAAATGGTACAAGGCGAGATGGGTATCATATGGTTCACCTAAGCTGATGGCTACCTAAGCCTTCGGGCGAGACGGTACCGTCTATAGTGAGAATGGTACCATACAGATCCACCCTAAGCCTTCGTTTCCGATGTCGCCAATTGGCTAAATACAGACTACACACACATTCACAGCCATTCCAACAGTACATAAAACACTTAACATGCATTTCACGCAATACATTCCCAGTTAAGGAGGCGCGATAATAATGAGCTTAGCTCGCATTGCGTGGATTCCCCTTGACGAACAAGTAACTAACTGAGTAACACACACATGCACGTAATCCAACATATATTACACACACACACACGGTCTTTCATTAAGCACACACACAAACACACACACACACAGTCAATGTTACGATAATAATCACTATGATGCAGTCTAATTTAAGCATGAAATAAAATATGATATCTTAGACACAGACAGCAAAAAATATATTAAGTCCTCCAAAGTCCTTAGCGTATTACTTACCTTATAGTTTAATAATTATAGCTAACCTGCAACATTACCTATAATAAGTCTCGCTATCATACCTAGAACATTACCTATAATAAGTCTCGCTATCATACCTAGAACATTACCTATAGTAAGTCTCGCTATCATACCTGCAACATTACCTATAATAAGTCTCGCTATCATACCTAGAACATTACCTATAATAAGTCTCGCTATCATACCTAGAACATTACCTATAATAAGTCTCGCTATCATACCTGCAACATTACCTATAATAAGTCTCGCTATCATACCTAGAACATTACCTATAATAAGTCTCGCTATCATACCTAGAACATTACCTATAATAAGTCTCGCTATCATACCTGCAACATTACCTATAATAAGTCTCGCTATCATACCTAGAACATTACCTATAATAAGTCTCGCTATCATACCTAGAACATTACCTATAATAAGTCTCGCTATCATACCTAGAACATTACCTATAATAAGTCTCGCTATCATACCTAGAACATTACCTATAATAAGTCTCGCTATCATACCTAGAACATTACCTATAATAAGTCTCGCTATCATACCTAGAACATTACCTATAATAAGTCTCGCTATCATACCTAGAACATTACCTATAATAAGTCTCGCTATCATACCTAGAACATTACCTATAATAAGTCTCGCTATCATACCTAGAACATTACCTATAATAAGTCTCGCTATCATACCTAGAACATTACCTATAATAAGTCTCGCTATCATACCTAGAACATTACCTATAATAAGTCTCGCTATCATACCTAGAACATTACCTATAATAAGTCTCGCTATCATACCTAGAACATTACCTATAATAAGTCTCGCTATCATACCTAGAACATTACCTATAATAAGTCTCGCTATCATACCTTACCTTATCTTATAATAAGTCTCGCTATCATACCTTACCTTATCTTATAATAAGTCTCGCTATCATACCTTACCTTATCTTATAATAAGTCTCGCTATCATACCTTACCTTATCTTATAATAAGTCTCGCTATCATACCTTACCTTATCTTATAATAAGTCTCGCTATCATACCTTACCTTATCTTATAATAAGTCTCGCTATCATACCTTACCTTATCTTATAATAAGTCTCGCTATCATACCTTACCTTATCTTATAATAAGTCTCGCTATCATACCTTACCTTATCTTATAATAAGTCTCGCTATCATACCTTACCTTATCTTATAATAAGTCTCGCTATCATACCTTACCTTATCTTATAATAAGTCTCGCTATCATACCTTACCTTATCTTATAATAAGTCTCGCTATCATACCTTACCTTATCTTATAATAAGTCTCGCTATCATACCTTACCTTATCTTATAATAAGTCTCGCTATCATACCTTACCTTATCTTATAATAAGTCTCGCTATCATACCTTACCTTATCTTATAATAAGTCTCGCTATCATACCTTACCTTATCTTATAATAAGTCTCGCTATCATACCTTACCTTATCTTATAATAAGTCTCGCTATCATACCTTACCTTATCTTATAATAAGTCTCGCTATCATACCTTACCTTATCTTATAATAAGTCTCGCTATCATACCTTACCTTATCTTATAATAAGTCTCGCTATCATACCTTACCTTATCTTATAATAAGTCTCGCTATCATACCTTACCTTATCTTATAATAAGTCTCGCTATCATACCTTACCTTATCTTATAATAAGTCTCGCTATCATACCTTACCTTATCTTATAATAAGTCTCGCTATCATACCTTACCTTATCTTATAGCTATTCTAGAATTTTGCCTATCATGAATTTAGCTATATACTATTTGTAGACTATAACATACCTCTTCCAAGGGGGGGGGGGGGCACTTGTTACAGTCAGCTCTACCTTTTGTCTCCTTACATATGTATAATACAAAAACAAAACATTAACGATTGCACTCCAAAATCCACTCAAATAATTTATTCCACGGCAATAATACTAACTTTTCCTTTTGGCCCGGCATGCATACACAGCCAAAAATGCATCAAGAAGTTTGGGGACCCCTAACTTTGGGCGTGGGGAAGTTGGTAATTTGACTAAGAGATAAAATGATTCTGTCCCGAGTCAACAATACTAATTCTTTTACTCCCTGCGTCGATGGGGGAGAGGTCTATGAATGGTGTAGTCAAATGAAATAGTACGCCAAAGTCCTCGAGGATAATTTATGTGGAAGTAAGAGAGAGTTCTATGTGGAAATATAATGCCCATGATTAAATTAAATTAAGAGTGTAGTTTCTTATGCAGTGGTTAATTCATCTGATTTGTCAACTGATAATTAGAAAAAAACATACTAGCAATTAATTCATACTAATTTTACTGTCACACATAAGGTCACGACGAGGAACAAAACTATGTGGCCAACTGTACAGTGGAAGTACATGAACTTCTGCACATGAAGTTCTGTTCTCTCTCTCTCTCTCTCACACACACACACACACTCACTCTCTTTTTCGCTCTCTCTCCCCCCTAACAGGGTGGAATGTGTCAATGTTCAAAGGTGGTGCTGCATGGGGTCAGTTATTAATTAATACACTTGTGTGCAGACATTGAGGGAGGAGGGGAGAAACAACTTGATTGCATTCTTCCCTTTCAACTGCCTCGATATTCTAGTGTTATGGGCAGTTATAACCTCTTTCAGAATGAGTATATATATATATATTTTTTTATAATGGTTAATAGAAGAAACCTTTTACGTGACAGAATGAGAGATCGATAGATAGATAGAAAGAGAGAGACATATCTTACATAGATTTACATAGATACACTGGCCACACAGACGTTACGATCCAAACGAGGTGGTCAGGACTTAATTCTAGTAGAGATGGCATATCCGATAGAAAAGGAAAGTTGAAGGAAAGGATAAAAAAGAAGCAGGCTCTCT
>JBAKBP010035105.1:0-5000 GCA_037953745.1 Lithodes maja | reverse complement strand
GTTTGTTGGTACTTTAGCGTACATATTGAAGAATATTTTTTTTTGTAAGGCAATTAGGAGAGCATTTAAGAGACTCCAGTTAATTTAGTAATTAGTGCTTGCATAAGGGAGTTTAACACTTTTGTCTCGAGAATTTTTTGGTGAACTTCAGTATGTCGGGCCCTAGTACTGACGAGGAGCGAGAGATGCTAAGTGAGGAGGTGCCGTTAGTAACTAGTGAGGAGGATGCTAGACTTTTTGTGAGTAAGCAATACCACGTGACGGAGGAGAGGCTGACTGGGGTGAATGTTTATGGCTTGCACCTGATAGCCAAGGTTTTGGGTCTATCCAATGTAGGAGGGATGTCCAAGGGGGAGCTGATTTCCTGGGTGTTGCGTGGGCGACATGGGGTTTCGGAGGAGAGGGCGTTTGGGGGGGTTCCTCCCCAGATCCCCTCTCACTCGACTCCCACAGTGCCGTCCACTCAGTTGCCGGAGGTTAGCACTCTCCCACAGAGGGATGAGCATTGGAAGATTGGAGTGCCCTCGGGCGGTGCGTATGGTGGTTCCCCAGTTCTTGCCCCCCCTCCTTCAGTAGTGGCAGCTCCCTCTTCCGGCCTGTCTCCTGAGATGATATTTAAACTCGAGCTTGCTAAAATGGAGAATGAGGCTAGGAAGCAGGAGATGGAGAATGAGGCTAGGAAGCAGGAGATGGAGAATGAGACTAGGAGGCATGAGATTGAGGCTAGGAAGCAGGAGAAGCAGCATGAGATTGAGGCGGAGAATGAGACCAGGAGGCATGAGGCTGAGCTTAGGTACGACTCAGAGAAATATTGTGCTCAAATAGATTTAGATAAGACTCGTGCAGAGTCGACAGGGATTCGGATGGGCCGTGAGGGCCAAGTAAGAGAACAGTCCTTGTCCCACTTAGTCAAATTGGTGCCGGCATTTAGTGAAACTGAAGTCACAGAATTTTTTAATCGTTTTGAGAAGAAGTGTAGGGAGCATAATTGGCCTGAAGAGAAGTGGGCAGCTCTAGTCTCCTCCAGACTTACGGGTAAGGGTCTGAAGGCTTATGATGCACTGCCTTTAGAGTCTTGCATTGACTACCCAGTATTGAAGAGAGCTGTCCTACGGGCATACGAGTTGCAACCAGAAACATATCGATTGAAGTTTCGGGGTGTTACAAAGACTAGGGAGGCGACCTTTCTTGAACATGCCCGGGACTTAAAAGATGCACTTGCTAACTGGACACGTTCTGAGAAAGCTGAGACGGCCGAACAGTTGACTGAGCTGTTTCTGCTCGAGCAGTTTTATAAGTGTACTGGTGCAGATATGACTTTAACTATTAAAGAAAAGAACCCTAAAACTCTACAGGAGGCAGCTGAGATGGCTGACCTCCGGCTATCACTAATTCGTGGGTGCGGGTCTGCCCAGCGTAGTGAGGCAGGTAACAAGGGGCGTGATGCCCCACCCCCCCGAGTTAGTGATATACATTATGCAAACAAGTACAAGAGCTATGATACCAAGACTGACCACAAGACTAGCACCGTCCCATTTAAGAAGGGGCCGGGCCCTTCCCAGTACCAAGGGAAGCCCAGAGGGGAGTTGGAGTGTTATCATTGTCATGAAAAGGGGCACTTTGCAAGAGTCTGTCCTAGCAAACCACCTACAGCAGCTGTGTCTTTGGCCTGCAACATTGGTGTGTCTCCGAAGTCTTCTGAGTTTGCCCGGGGCAGTTCGTCAGAGGCTGAGGCACAGCCAATGCAGAAACACCTGAGAGGCTCGAACCCTGCTCAGGATGTTTTTTGCGACCATAGAGGACGGGGTTGCGTGATGTGGGCGGGGCGCAAGCATGGAGTAGAGGTCTTGCGTGATACAGGTGCTTCCCAGACTCTGATGAACAATTTGACTGGCTACCCTATAAATGTGGCTCGGGTGGTAGTGGTGCAGGGTATTAATGCAACTCGGTCATACCCGCTGGTGCGGTTGGAGTTGGAGGTGGATGGTGTGACACGTGAATTGGATGTCGGGATTGTGGAGAAACTGCCAGTGGAGGGCGTCGACCTTCTTCTCGGCAACGACTTTGCAATGCCCGCTTCTGAGGTTCTACCCTTAGTCGTTGCCGAGAGGCCGGCCGACGTGAGTGGGGGAGAACAAGAGTGTGTCGAGCGGTGCCAGGCACAACCCATGGCGTGTGCTGTCACCCGAGCTCGGGCAGCTAAAGTGTCACAGCCTAGTCCTCCGTCTTCAGACCAGCAGAGGAACGATCAACAGGAGGAGGCTAAAGCTGGAGTTGGTTTTAAGAGTTTTGACTCGGCGGCTCTCCTGGGTGATTCAGTATTGGCACCTATGTTAGAGTCTGGAGAGGCCCCAGGACCTGTCACAGCTAGTGAGGAGGTAGGGCCGGAAGAGACTCCGAGGCAGCAACGTTGCACACGGAGAGAAAAAAGGATTGCTCAGTTTGATATTGGGGAAGGATTTGGGTTGCTTCGGAAGCATCTAGACAGGTTGGTTCCCTCAGATATTTGTAAACTGCAGTTGGAGGATCCGGAAGTTCAGAAGTGTGGTAATGGTGCTGTCGAGATTAAACACGAGGACGGGGAAGCATGTCATGTGAACCTGTTGGAGGAGTTTGTGAGGCAACCACCTGAGCAGCCTACTGTCCCTGCGTTGGTCTGCCGCGGCCAAGGTGGAGAAGGAGAAGGGGGCAGTAGGGCACAGGTGGAGGAGAGTAGGGATTGTCATGTCTCGGCGAAGCAGTGGGCGGGGGACACGAGTCTGGTGGCTGTGGAAGCGCTAGAGCACCTGCCTGAGCAGCAGTGTGCAGCACTCCAGCACCAGCTCGGTTCATACCCCACTGGTCGTGCCGAGCCCCTGAGTCTCACAACTCGGACGGTGCGAGATGTTCCGCGGGCAGGTCGCGTGAATGTTAAAAGACCGTTAGCCTCGTTGTTTCGGTGGTTTAAGGTGGGCGACGAGGCTTTGGCATGGTTGCCAGGTCAGGGTCGACCCATGGCTGCCAAGGGTGGTGGTCAAAAGGAGGACATTGAGCAGATTGGTAAGGTCGGCTGTGGTATCGCAGTGCCCGGTCGTCGCATAGCCTCCCAATGCTGCTCTAGTCTAATGCAACAGCCCTACCATAGACCGACTGTATCTGGCCATGTCGCTGAAAGCGGTGATGCTGCGCAGGCAGATGTCGTCACAAGGAATGCGGGGGTGCGCATGTACGGTATCGGCGGGGAAGCCTTAGCAATAATGAACTGTGGGAGTGACTGCACGGGTGGTACTGATTGTCCCTCTCATGACCTGGCTGTTCTAGGGACGAAGGTGGAGAAGGAGGGAGACTACAGGTTAGAAGCTGCGGTCTCGGCTGGGTTGTGGGAGGGCACAAGGCATGTTGTTCGTGGAGACAGTGCAAGGCAGTTATTTACTAGGCTATGGCAGTACTTTCGCATGTTTGTTGCTTCTCCAGGCCTGAGGTACGGGGTAGAATCCGACATGCAGGCTGGAGATAGTGCAAGGCTCAGTTTAATTCCCTGCCGTATAAATCCTGCTCGACAGCCTATGGTGCAAGCAGAGCTGGATTACGTGTGGACGAAGGATCTGAGGGATAAGGAATGTCGTGAGTGGTCGTTGCTTGTAACTTTGTCCGAGCGTGCTAAAGAGGTATGTGGTTTTGTTGTGGACGGGAGTACCTACCAGTGCAATGTTGTGCCTGACGGACTTAAGAATGCACCAGCAACGTGTCAGAGCCTGATGAATGAAAGTGAAAAGGACGATGATGCGCTGGGGCATTTCGAGATCTATGTTCCAGCCTATGGTCCGGTCGGTGTAGTTTACCCAGATCATTGCCCTCTCGAGATCTTGGACCAGTTTCACAATCGGAATATGAGGCTGACCAGGTGGTCACTAAGGTTATTGGTATATAACCTGGACATAAGCCATATTGCCGGTTGTGACAACGAGGTTGCATGTGGTCGTTCAGGGGTATATGATCCTGGGTAAATTGACACACGGGTAGCCTCCTGCTTTGGTTTGAGTAGTATTTTGCGCTTGGTGCTTGTTGGCTCGCGGTTGTAGCCCAGCGTATTGGGTCGTAAAGCAGGAGTTGAGCGTTTGGTATAGAAGAAAAATAGGCTGCCCTTATAGTGCAGCCGGAAAAAAACATATTAAAATATAAAAATCATATAAAAACTCTTTCTTTTTGATGAAGATAATTGTATAAGTTTGTCATAGCCTATAAGGTTTGAGTAGTCCACGAACTATCAAACGGCTGAGCTGCTGTAAGCTCGCTCTGGGAGCATGATATTATGTCTTTTACTATTGTTGGGAGGAGTTATGAAATGTGAATTTTTTTTTTATATAAGATGTGTTTTAGTGATAAACTCAGCGTTGTTTTAGTGCCATGCGGTCGCTGGGTGTGAGGGGTTTGATGGGGTTCTGTATATCAGATTTTAGCTCAGGGTTGAGCAAGTAAAATCTTGGGGGAGGTGTGACGCATGTCGAGTATGAGCATGCTGTACAGAACGCCCAGTCAGGCCCCACTCTCGCTAGGATCGTCAGGGCAGGAACTTTGGCTGTAGTCTGTGTAGAGTTTCCTAACTCAGTTTATGTGAACCGTTGTACTATAAGTATTATCATTATGTATTTTGTTTTCTTCTAAGTCAACGAGTTCTATTTTATATCATTAGATATAAGTATTGTGTGTGGGACTTGTATGCAATGATGAGAAAGCGAGTTATGTAACGGAGGACAGTGTGCGCGCCACGAGGTGTGTAGGCCTCACTCCCTCCTCCCTCCTTCCCCCCTCCCTCCCCCCTCATCAAGAGCGTGGGAATCCTTTGTCGATCCCAGATTGAGAGAGAGAATGTGACGTCATGATTGCCGTTATGCTCGCTACGGGGCCGAGTATAAAAAGGGAGGTCTCGCCATTTTTAGATCAGAACTCATCAGGCAAAGCGACTTCTCATATCCCTTGCAACTATCCATATTCTTCCGACTGATGTGAACTTTCTCTAC
>JBAKBP010035104.1:0-19914 GCA_037953745.1 Lithodes maja | reverse complement strand
ATTGAGAGAGTGAGAGTGAGAACGGAGAAATGGATAGGCGACGAGCAGGGAGGCTTTAGGAAGGGAAGAGGATGTGTAGATCAGATTTTTACCCTGAATTGTGTTGTGGAGAAGTATCTGGAGAAGAAACAAAAGGTGTATGTTGCCTTTATGGACTTGGAGAAGGCCTATGACAGAGTGGATAGAGAAGGTTTGTGGAAAGTACTTAGAATATACGGAGTAGAGGGCAAGTTGCTGAAAGCAGTGAAGAGCATGTTTGAGGGTGCAAAGGCGGCAGTACGTGTGGAGAGTGAGCAGAGCGAGTTCTTTGACCTGAATGTTGGTATGAAACAGGGGTGTGTGATGTCCCCGTGGTTGTGTACTGTATATATGGATGGAGTTATGAAAGAAATACTATCAAGAGCAGTGGATGTTGGTGTATCGCTGAAAAGGGAGGGAATTGAGTGGAAGCTACCTATACTGCTGTTTGCGGATGATACAGTTCTGATGAGTGATAATGAATGGGAGTTGCAGGGTCTGGTAAATGAGTTTGGAACAGTGTGCGAAAAACGGAATTTGAAGGTAAATACGGGGAAGAGCAAGGTTATGGTCTTCGAAAGGGGTGAAGTCACAGAGTGTGAGGTGAAGCTGAACGGTCAGGCTATGGAGATCGTCAACTCTTTTAAGTATCTGGGCAGTGTGTTGAGTAAAGATGGGACTATGGATGAAGAGGTGCGGGAGAGGGTACAACAGGGGAAGAGGGTTGTAGGAACGCTAAAAGCAGTAACAAGAAATAGGGTGGTCAGTATGGAAGTGAAGAAGTCCTTGCATGACAGTGTGGTAATCCCGACACTGACTTACGGAAGCGAAGCATGGACGTTGGTTGAGAGACTCAGACCAAGAGTGAGAGCAGTGGAAATGAATTACTTAAGGAGTGCGTGCGGAATTACATGGAGGGATAGACAGACTAATGAGGAAGTAAGAAGGAGGTGTGGTGTGGAGGTAGATGTGCTGGAAAGTGTGAAAAGGAACAACTTGAGATGGTTCGGCCATATGGAACGTATGGAAAGCGAGAGAATGACTAAGAGGGTGTACGAGAGCGAGGTGGAGGGACAGAGGGGGAGAGGTAGACCGAATATGAGGTGGAAGGATGGAGTGAGGAACTACATGAATGAAGGCGGTGCTGGTTGGGGGGAGGGGCGTCGACTGACTGGGGACAGAGGTGCATGGGGGCGGTTCGTTCATGGTCACCCCTTCGGGATCACGGCGTCAGGCAATAGATAGATAGATAGACTAATGAAGCGAAACTGGGGAGATCCAAAAAGAACCCCCCTCGGACAAACTGGGCTAAGACATAACACAACTAGAGAGGCACACGGTAGAGTACACACCTCCGCCTAAGCTGACTGGATCTGTACCATTAATATCATAAAACTAAATTTTCTTTTGTATCTGGGTTCTAGTATATGATCCGCATCGCCTCCTAAATTGAATCACTTCTTCCTTGGCACATACTCAATCTGTCCACCAATTTTCGTGAAAATCGGTTCATAAGTATATTCCATCTGCCCACCAAATTTCCTGAAAATCTTCAGATCCCTTCCTAAATTGCATCGCTTCTTCCTTGGCGCATATCCTATCTGCCCACCAAATTTCGTGACAATCGGGTCATAACTTGTTTACAGACAAACAGACAATCGGAGGCGAAAACATAGCTCCGTCCAATTTCGTTGGCGGAGGTAACATATAAAACACATGATAGGGGAAGCTTGGACAATACATATCACGATGACCAGTGCGTGCCCCTCCCGGATTCAGGGTAACTGGAGAGAGTGTGTGTATGTGTGTGTGTGTGAGTGTGTGAGTGTGTGAGTGTGTGAGTGTGTGAGTGACGTCAATAGAGCTTCCGCCGGACCCTCCTTGATACTCATCGTGCATCACATTATCTCCATCTTATTCATCACCATCTTAATCTTCAGTTTATTCATTATGTTCTTCGTTTTATTCATCCTGTTCATAATTGTATTCATGGTATTTAGCTTAGCTTGTCTTTTTCATCTTACTCATATTGGTTTTCACAATCGTTATTATCTGTATCACCATAATCCTCATCAGTGTCACCATCGTCATTACAATCAGCTTAGTTTTCACGTTCATAATTAATGTTACAATACATCATTATAATGCAACCTCATTCATTTTAAGTTGATAATTATGTACTTTAGCGTTCCCTTCTTATTCTGCTATATACTCGTTGGTTTACAATGTTAAGATGACCAACATGGCTGCTACTGTAAAGGAGTTGGCACAAACGAACCCTATAAAATCCAATTAAGAGTGGCCAAACTATTGCGTCATATTGTTGACATCTTGTACTCCCACACCTTGCTGTGTGTAGCCTACCTGTTCTGACGTCACGGGCACGAGACTATGTCGTGTGTGTGTGTGTGTGTGTGTGTGTGTGTGTGTGTGTGTGTGTGTGTGTGTGTGTGTGTGTGTGTGTGTGTGTGTGTGTGTGTGTGTGTGTGTGTGTGTGTGTGTGTGTGTGTGTGTGTGTGTGTTTGATAGTGTTGGTTCGCGTGTGTTAGTTCGTGTTTTTTAGTGTCTTTATTGGATTGCGATTGTTTTAACCCACTAATGGCTACCAATTAAAAAGTTGTGTCTGAGTGGTCATAGGCTCTCTGGTTCGATTCCCAGTATATATAGGGAAGATATTCTTGAATCAATGTGTGCTCTACCTAGTTTCAGTACTTCAATATAAGCCCATCAACATACTAAAAGAAGCTACACGGTGTTTCCAAGAGACTAGTAATGTATTAAGAGGCCTATCACCTAAACTTGAAGAAATCAGCTGTATCACTGTAGGTATATTTTGTGTTAACGCTTTCGGTATTTGAGAACCCATTATTACACTTTATTCTGCTTATCATTAGACTAGTTTATACCATTTAGGAAGTATCGTTAGGAATCAAAGGGGTATAAATTATCTCACTTGACTCTTTAATCCACCCACCTAAAAAAATAAAATAAATAAATAAGTAAATAAATAAATTAAATAATAATAACCTCCTCCTTAAACTCAATAAAATCGTCTAATAATAGCCAATCTAAACTGTCAGAGTATGCCATAATCCGCAAGAAGTGTATGTAGAGAGCGTGGCACCATGAAACATATCGTGCCATCTACAGGAAGTGATAATGGCGACAAGCAGTCTGCCAGTGCCTCTGCCAGATTTCTTAATATACACTTAGTTACCCAGCAGGTATCGTATCCGTAAGCTAGAAAGTATGTATATAAAGTCTATTCATTCATAATTAGGCCAAAAATCTTGACTACTAACCTCTATAATAAATAATAAACGGATGTAATCGAGCAAATATCTCTACCGTTTGGGAAGAGTTAGCCAGGGAATAAGTGTGGAAGTTTACAGCCCATTTGCTCTTGCTCTTATAATGAATAGACTATAGTGTTGAACAATAGATGTAAACAAATACTTAACTAATAATAACCCCAAATAATTTCCTACCCTCAAATACCAACCTTTCCTTAAAACCCCCCACCAATGCCTTACAGCTCCCTATTAATTCTGCATATGGGTAAGTTGTGATGTAAACAATCTACCTATAGTGAGGATCAGTAGTTCTGTTATTCCTTGTTATCATTTGTAATCCTTAGTCATTAATATGGTATTGCCTCATGGGTTGACAGAAAACAAAGAGTAGTCATAAACGGTAAGGCATCTAAATGGACCAATATAAGTAGCGGGGTACCCCAGGGATCGGTACTACGACCAATTATCTTTCTAATTTACATCAACGACATAGATGAGGGTCTCACCTGTACAATCTCAAAATTTGCTGACGATACAAAAATTGCAAATAGCGTACTCTCAAAAGATCAAGTTGACGATATGCAACACAATCTAGATAAATTGTCACATTGGGCCCAAATTTGGCAAATGAGTTTCAATGCGGATAAATGTAAAGTACTACATATCGGATACCTAAATGAGAAAGCAAACTATTCGATGAATGGCACTCAGCTTAAGAATGTAAACAGAGAAACCGATCTGGGAGTAACAATATCGAGTAACCTAAAACCGAGTCAACAATGTTCAGAAGTTGTTAAGAAGGCAAACAAAATAATTGGCTTTATAGGCAGATAATTTGAGCATAAATCCAAAGACGTAATCCTAACCCTTTACAATTCCTTAGTCCGCCCTCTTCTGGAATACTGCGTTCAATGCTGGTGCCCTTATTACCAAAAAGACATAAACAAGCTAGAACGAGTTCAACGTAGAGTTACCAAAATGATACCTAGCCTAAAGAACAAACCATACGAAGAGCGTCTTAGAGAATTAAATCTATTTCCTTTAACCCAGCGCAGATTAAGAGGTGACTTAATTCAAGTGTTCAAAATCATCAAAGGCATCGACAATATGAACTGTAGTAAGTACTTCACTATCGACCAATCTAATTACACGCGGGGAAACGGTTGCAAAATTATTGGTAAATCTTTTAACTCACACGAATCTAAGAATTTCTTCTTCAATCGAGTTGTCAACTTGTGGAATGGGCTTCCCCGAGACGTTATAGACTGCAGCACCGTTGATTCATTTAAATTCCGCATAGACAAATATCTCGCATCAAACCCGCGACTGACTGCGTTTGTAAATGAATAACTTTATTTTATCCTCCCCTCAGTTACTAACCCATATGTCCCCTACTAACTTCCTAGTCCTGCCACGTTAGTGGCAGGGCAGTAGTTCCCTTTCCAATGTTCCCTTACCCACTCTAAACCACTGTTTGGACACTTGATCCTCAGTGTTTTGGAGGACAAGCAGCCTAGAAGGGTCACTAGATATGTTGTTGCTTGATTTCCTTTGTACTCCTTTGTACTCCTTTGTTGTAAGTCTCTTACCACATCGTAGCTAAAGCTGGTGTCGCATGAACGTTTATCCCGGCAATTTTCGACGAGCAATTTTGTTCTCGTAATATTTTGAGGCCATTTATCTTTGGTATCGGAAACTGTACTGCAGGTAAATTTGGTTAGGTAGCTGAAATATAATAATACTTCAAATATAAAGCTGACAGACTACAATTGCCCATAAATATTTAGAGACAATGGGCTCTTTTGACAGCGCCTGACTATCCTACCCTAACCTACATCAAGACTACCAACAGTGACTCCATGGACCATCCCTTTGACTATCCTACCCTAACCTACATCAAGACTACCAACAGTGACTCCATGGACCATCCCTTTGACTATCCTACCCTAACCTACATCAAGACTACCAACAGTGACTCTATGGACCATCCCTTTGACTATCCTACCCTAACCTACATCAAGACTACCAACAGTGACTCCATGGACCATCCCTTTGACTATCCTACCCTAACCTACATCAAGACTACCAACAGTGACTCCATGGACCATCCCTTTGGCTATCCTACCCTAACCTACATCAAGACTACCAACAGTGACTCCATGGACCATCCCTTTGACTATCCTACACTAACCTACATCAAGACTACCAACAGTGACTCTATGGACCATCCCTCAACTATTGCTTAGGACTCCCTTTGACTATCCTACCCTAACCTACATCAAGACAGTGAATCTATAGACCATCCCTAAAGACCATCCCTCAATTTTTTTTTTTTTTTTTTTTGTCTATGTGAGTGAGGGAGACAAAAGGCAATGACTTCCTTTGACTATCCTACCCTAACCTACATCAAGACTACCAACAGTGACTCCATGGACCATCCCTTTGACTATCCGACTCTAACCTACATCAAGACTACCAACAGTGACTCTATGGACCATCCCTCAACTATTGCTTAGGACTCCCTTTGACTATCCTACCCTAACCTACATCAAGACAGTGAATCTATAGACCATCCCTAAAGACCATCCCTCATTTTTTTTTTTTTTTTTTTTTGTCTATGTGAGTGAGGGAGACAAAAGGCAATGACTTCCTTTGACTATCCTACCCTAACCTACATCAAGCTACCAACAGTGACTCCATGGACCATCCCTTTGACTATCCTACACTAACCTACATCAAGACTACCAGCAGGGTATCTATGGACCATCCCTTTGACTATCCTACACTAACCTACATCAAGACTACCAGCAGGGAATCTATGGACCATCCCTTTGACTATCCTACACTAACCTACATCAAGACTACCAGCAGGGTATCTATGGACCATCCCTTTGACTATCCTACCCTAACCTACATCAAGACTACCAGCAGGGTATCTATGGACCATCCCTTTGACTATCCTACCCTAACCTACATCAAGACTACCAGCAGGGTATCTATGGACCATCCCTTTGACTATCCTACCCTAACCTACATCAGGACTACCAGCAGGGTATCTATGGACCATCCCTTTGACTATCCTACCCTAACCTACATCAAGACTACCAGCAGGGAATCTATGGACCATCCCTTTGACTATCCTACCCTAACCTACATCAAGACTACCAGCAGGGAATCTATGGACCATCCCTTTGACTATCCTACCCTAACCTACATCAAGACTACCAACAGTGACTCCATGGACCATCCCTTTGACTATCCTACCCTAACCTACATCAAGACTACCAACAGTGACTCCATGGACCATCCCTTTGACTATCCTACCCTAACCTACATCAAGACTACCAACAGTGGCTCCATGGACCATCCCTTTGTCTATCCTACCCTAACCTACATCAAGACTACCAACAGTGACTCTATGGACCATCCCTTTGACTATCCTACCCTAACCTACATCAAGACTACCAACAGTGACTCCATGGACCATCCCTTTGACTATCCTACCCTAACCTACATCAAGACAACCAACAGTAACTCCATGGACCATCCCTTTGAGTATCCTACCCTAACCTACATCAAGACTACCAACAGTGACTCCATGGACCATCCCTTTGACTATCCTACACTAACCTACATCAAGACTACCAGCAGGGAATCTATGGACCATCCCTTTGACTATCCTACCCTAACCTACATCAAGACTACCAACAGTGACTCCATGGACCATCCCTTTGAGTATCCTACCCTAACCTACATCAAGACTACCAACAGTGACTCCATGGACCATCCCTTTGACTATCCTACACTAACCTACATCAAGACTACCAACAGTGACTCCATGGACCATCCCTTTGACTATCCTACACTAACCTACATCAAGACTACCAGCAGGGAATCTATGGACCATCCCTAAAAACCATCCCTCAATTCTAGCTTCCTTTCCTTTCCTTTATGTGTTTCCCAAGTTATATTATTTCCAGAAAGTTATATCATGTGCGTGTACATTAACCCTTTCACGCATTTATGACGCAGAGGTTGCCAGATTAGCAATAAGAAATAGAGTTCTCTCACTCTTATATTTACCTCTCCAAAATTAGTTTTCTGCCCACAGCTAACTCAAAGACAACTGCAGAGGTTGAAGTAACTAAACTAAAGGTTTCTAAATACCCCTGATGGTAACAAAGGCTTTAAAGTATCCCTAATAGGCTCAAAATCGCGTCATAAGAGTGAAAGGGTTAAAGGAAAAGGTCAACGATGAATCTTCACTGTGTGTGTGTGTGTGTGTGTGTATTTTTTAGTTTGTTTGGGATAAGTTTGTATTTATTCGTGTGCGTTTCTTTGAGTGTATTTAACCCCTTCAGCACGATGACGTAATTTTCATCATATTCATGTTATCATTAGATGAGTTTCTTTAGCTTATAATATACCTCTGGGGCTCAAAGGGTAAAGGGGATGGCAATAAACACTCTGGATAGCATAGGTTCTTCTTAAACTGCATACAATGGTCTAATGTTAGCCAGAATCAAAGGAGAAAAGGCATCATAGTGCTGAAGGGGTTAACTGTATGTATATGTGTGTGTGTACTTGATTGTTAGTGTTTGTTTGTGAGTTGGTTTCATATCGTTCGTGAGTGTGTGTATGGAAAGGAAAGCAATAACAATAGAGCAATGGAAACGCTCTCTCTCTCTCTTCTTTCTTTCTTTCTTTCTTTCTTTCTTTCTCTCTCTCTCTCTCTCTCTCTCTCTCTCTCTCTCTCTCTCTCTCCTCTCTCTCTCTCTCTCTCTTCCTCTCTCTCTCTCTCTCTCTCTCTCTCTTTTACTATCCTCCAGATTAGATTTACCCAATTAATTCTCAACAAGATCTCACTCCCCAAAAATTATGTTTACGTATTTATATATATTTTGTTTAAGTTTCTCATGGTTTTTAGTCGGGTGTACAATAGTATTTAGTTTCCCAGTATATTTCGTAATTTTCCTTCCTCTAAATTTACATCCGGCTTTATTAGTGTAATGTCCAAGATACGAATATATAAGGAATTATGTCCCAGGCTTACTTCAGAAATTTAATTGCTTTTTACTTAAATCTTATTTGGAATATTCAAAATTGAGGTCTCGTAAGTTTTCAGTGTCTATGTAATGTATTTGTTCAACTGGTAAATAAGTAGCCTACAGTGGTTTTGTTTGGGCTATTTTCGATATATACATATATATATATATATATATATATATATATATATATATATATATATATATATATACTGTATATATATATATACAGTATATACTGTATATATATATATATATATATATATATATATATATACAGTATATATATATATATATATATATATATATATACTGTATATATATATTTATATATATATATTTATATATATATATATATATACAGTGTATATATACAGTATATATATATATAATATATATATATATATATATATATATATATATATAGAAAGAGAGAGCGAGAGCGAGATTTATTCACTCACCAAAAATGCAATAAAAAGACACCCCGTGACGTCACAGCCTACGTCACAAACACGTCATCACCCATGCGCAGCTGAGTCAAGGGATGCTGCGCGGTTGCCACTTCCTCTTGTCCACCCGTTGCCACATCTTACCTTACGACATAAACAAAGCCCAAGTATCATGTATTTACCTCAATGTTGACCTATTTTGAGGAGATTGCGGCTTTTATAGAATTGTATATTGGTTGAGTATGCCATGTTTGTATAGTGTTAGGGGGTGGTATTGTGTTTATTGCTGGTGATATGTAGGTTATTATAACATCTGTTCGTCTTCTGGGAAAACAAACCCCCTATTTTACGCCAATGTTCCATATTTAGTGAGTATTTCAGGTACCATAAACCTGTAATTGGTTTTACATAAATAGAAAAGTGATGGAAAATTAATTTGTTTATGTAAGTTACGTTATCGTTATCTAGGTCAGTGTCACCCCAGTACGCCTTCTCCTACCCAACATATCAACTAGACACCATTCTACGATATTCATAGGTGTATTCTGGCTTCATATAGTCTGTTTTAATAATTAGAAGGTGTTTTTTGTGCTATTTTATCGTTATCTATTGTCATTGTCACACCTGTACGCCTTCTCTCACCTGACATAACTGAGCGGTGACTGGTTAAGCTGGCGGGATAATCGGTATTTCCTCTGGGGGCCGCGTCCTTGCCTCCTCTTCTTCTTCTTCCTCCTCCTCCCTCCTCCTCTAGCATCCTACTTTCTTCCTCGCCCTCCCTCCTTCTTTAGCATCCTCTTTTCTTCCTCCTTCCGCCTTCTTTAGCATCCTCCTTTCTGCCTCCTCTCTCCTCCTCTGGCATCCTCCTTTTGTTCCTCCTCTCTCCTTCTTTAGCTTCCTCCTTTCTTCCTCCTCCCTCCTCTGGCATCCTCCTTTCTTCCTCCTCCCTCCTTCTTAGCTTCCTCCTTTCTTCCTCCTCCCTCCTCCTCTGGCATCCTCCTTTCTTCCTCCTCCCTTTCTTCCTCCTCCCTCCTCCTCTGGCATCCTCCTTTCTTCCTCCTCCCTCCTTCTTTAGCTTCCTCCTTTCTTCCTCCTCCCTCCTCCTCTGGCATCCTCCTTTCTTCCTCCTCTGGCATTCTCCTTTCTTCCTCCTCCCTCCTTCTTTAGCTTCCTCCTTTCTTCCTCCTCCCTCCTCCTCTTTCTTCCTCCTCCCTCCTTCTTTAGCTTCCTCCTTTCTTCCTCCTCCCTCCTCCTCTGGCATCCTCCTTTCTTCCTCCTCCCTCCTTCTTTAGCATCCTCCTTTCTTCTTCCTCCCTCCTCCTCTGGCATCCTCCTTTCTTCTTCCTCCTCTCTCTTCCTTCTCTAGCATCCTCCTTTCTTCCTCCTCCTCCTCTTCCTTCTTCTTTTGTTTCTGTTTCTTCGCCTTATGCTGCTTTGTTGTTGCTGCTGCTTCTGCTCATCAACGTCTTCGTCTTTTCTGTTCATTTACTTATTATGTTGCTCCTTCATTTGTTTCCTCTTCCTCCTCCTCCTAACATCATCTTCTCCTACTACCTTATGTTCTTACTCTTCTCTCAGTTTCTGTGTTCTTGTTTATTTTCGTTTTATTAATTATTTTTATTCTCTCGTGCCTCTTTGCCTCCTCCTCCTCATCACATCTCCATCTCCTCCTCCTCTCATTCTTTTTCTACCCCCTCCTCCCCCTCTTTATATTTTACCTTCTCCTCTCGCATACTCCCTATCCTGAACATGATTTCTCTTTTTTGTTTTACTTGTTCTCACTTTCTTCTCCCTTCCTCCTTTTTCTTTTCCACCTCCTTTTGTTCTTCCTTCTTTTCCTAATCCTTGTCTGACTTTGTCCTAATTTCCATATTTTAGTTTTTCCGTATCTATTTTTTCTTTCTCCCTTTCTTCTTTCGCCTCCTCCTCCTCTCGTGCTTCCTTTTATGCTTACTCCTTTCCTCACATGTGTTTTCTAACACCACCTCGTTTTGTTTTTGTTATTTCCTCCGGCGCGACCTTGCCTGCTCACCCTCCTCCTCTTGTTCTCCTTTTTCCTCCTCCCTCACATCCTCATCTTCCTCCTCCTCCTCCTCCTCCATCTTCTTTCCATCCTCCTTCTTCTTCTTCTTCTTCATTTTCTTATTCCGCTTCCTCTTTTTCTTCTATCTCCCGTCACATCATCTTCTTGTTCGCCTTTCTTTCGTTTTTCGTTATATTGTTCTTATTTACTCTTATTTTCTTGGTTGTGCTCCTTTACTTGTTTTCTATTTGCTTTACTCTTTGTACATTTGTTTGCTTTACTCTTTACTGTGTTTTCTCATTCGCTCTTTACTTTGTTTTCTCTTTTTACTCCTTTTACTTTTCTATTTTACTCTATATACCTGTTTTTCTTATATTTGTTGATGTCATTATTTAAGTTTAGGAGTAAAGTTGGTTGGTGGAGGGAACATAATAATTTAATGTGTTAACTTATTTGCTTTTATTAACTGGGTTGGCTTGTTTTTCTCTTCTACGTTTTTTTTTTTCTTTTAACTTTTGAACTATTGTTTCTTTATCTTCCTCGTCTTTCTTTTTATATTAACCTCTTGTATTCTATCATTTAACCTCCTTTCTTCTTATGCGTTTTATCTCCCTTTCTTCCTTCATCGGCTTTGTCTAGTCCATTTGGTTCTTATCTCCTTTAGTTCGTAATTTGTTTCCTGTTTTATCATTCCCTTCTCTGTCAGCCTGCACCTCTCTCCTCTCTCTCTCTCTCTCTCTCTCTCTCTCTCTCTCTCTCTCTCTCTCTCTCTCTCTCTCTCTCTCTCTCATATATATATATATATATATATATATATATATATCTTCTGCTCTGCTGTCCTTTTCTTCTTCTGTAAACTGTCTCTGTCCATAGTATTAGGGCCGGACCACCTGGTAGGGACCGCGGGGTCTGTGTGTGTGTGTAACTCTGTGTAACTCTCGCTCTCACACACACACACACATGGATATTGCTTAACCATTCGCTTTTTACATGTATATCTCTCGCTTCCAGATGATTCTTTATTCTGCAATTATTTTTACCTTTATTTTTTGCTATACTACTTCCACCTTCGTTTTGCTTATTGTTTGTGTTTCCTTCCAATCGCTTCCATTGGTGTTTTCTCCTGTAGCCTATCATTTTTCTACTTTCCACTTCCCATTAATTTATACGTGTTTATTATTTGTATACGTTAGTTAATGCCTTTAATTATATTGATTAAAGTTTCATATTCAGTTAAGTTTTTTAGTTATCGTTTATGATTTGATGGTTTATGATTGTATTTTCTCTTTATTGCATTGAAATGTTCCTATCATTATTATATTGAAAACCTTACTTGTTTTATCCTTTACTCTTCTATATGTGATCAAAAATGACCTGGTACATCCTTCATGTCGCGGTCATATATAGCTCAATATTATTTCTGCTCGCCACGTCCATTTCTAATTTTAATTTACACATTTAAACGTTATTTTTAGCATCTTCATGTTTTCATGTTTTTGTCAGTATATATATTTTCATTTGTCTCATCTATATTCTTGTAGTCCTTTTCGATCATTATAATCGTGTTTAACATCAATATCATCATAATGTTGTTGTTGTTCCCCAGGCTGTCTGGCCGAACAGCCCCAAGGTCTCGAGCAAGGCCAAGGCCATAAACGAGCGCCCCCACAAAATCCTCCCTGCTTACCACTAACAAAGCCCGGGTGACCGGGCTTTGTATATTAACATCATTGCTATACTTATCTCGGCATATCAGTATTGTCAACCTAATCAACACCACCCCCACCCATATTACCACTAAACCGCCACCACCACCCTCATCACCACCAAAACGCCACTGTCAACCCCATCACCACTAAACCGCCACCACCACCCTCATCACCACTAAATCGCCACCACCACCCCATCACCACTAAACCGCCACTACCACCCCTATCACCACTAAACCGCCACCACCACCCCCATCACCACTAAACTGCCACCACCACCCCCATCACCACTAAACCGCCACCACCACCCTCATCACCACTAAACCGCCACCACCACCACCCCCATCACCACTAAACTGCCACCACCACCCCCATCACCACTAAACCGCCACCACCACCCCCATCACCACTAAACCGCCACTACCACCCCCATCACCACTAAACCGCCACCACCACCCTCATCACCACTAAACCGCCACCACACCCCCATCACCACTAAACTGCCACCACCACCCCATCACCACTAAACCGCCACCACCACCCTCATCACCACTAAACCGCCACCACCACCCTCATCACCACTAAACCGCCACCACCACCCCCATCACCACTAAACCGCCACCACCACCCTCATCACCACTAAACCGCCACTACCACCCTCATCACCACTAAACCACATCACCACCAGTGGTGATGAGGGTGGTGGTGGCGGTTTAGTGGTGATGAGGGTGGTGGTGGCAGTTTAGTGGTAATGAAGGTGGTAGTGGCAGTTTAGTGGCCTAAACTGCCACTACCACCTACATCACCACTAAACCGCCACCACCACCCTCATCACCACTAAACTGCCACCACCACCCTCATCACCACTAAACCGCCACCACCACCCTCATCACCACTAAACCGCCACCACCACCCTCATCACCACTAAACCGCCACCACCACCCTCATCACCACTAAACCGCCACCACCACCCCCATCACCACTAAACCGCCACCACCACCCTCATCACCACTAAACCGCCACCACCACCCCCATCACCACTAAACTGCCACCACCACCCTCATCACCACTAAACCGCCACCACCATCCCCATCACCACTAAACCGCCACCACCACCCCTATCACCACTAAACCGCCACCACCACCCCCATCACCACTAAACCGCCACCACCACCCTCATCACCACTAAACCGCCACCACCACCCCCATCACCACTAAACCACCACCCCCATCACCACTAAACCGCCACCACCACCCTCATCACCACTAAACCGCCGCCACCACCCCCATCACCACTAAACCGCCACCACCACCCCCATCACCACTAAACCGCCACCACCACCCCATCACCACTAAACCGCCACCACCACCCTCATCACCACTAAACCGCCACCACCACCCACATCACCACCAAACTGCCACCAACAGAGTGGTTAACTAGCGGAACAAACTGCCTAGATAAATATCTCGCCTCAAATCCCCAACTGACAGCCTTTGTAACTGAGAAATACACTAATCATTTATCCTCTACATACCTTTCACCAAGCGACGTAGTGCATTTATTTTAGTTATATATTTTTTAGACAAATGTGTACGTATCAGTATATCTGTTGCTGCATGTTTTCCTTGTTAATCCTTTGTAATTATCACTATATCCAATGTGATCTCTCTTTCCTCCTTCTCTTGCTTCATCTGTCTAACCGCATATTTTCAAATCGCTTGCCTAATGTAAGGCGGTGTCACACGAGCTCTTTTTTTCCGTCAATATGTATGGGCAATTGTAGTCTGGCAGCTTCAAAATTCAAGTTATATCATAAATCAGCCACCTAGCATGATCTACCTTCAGTCTAGTTTCTGATTCCAGTGTCCAAAAACATCAACACATCACGAGTAAAAACTTGCTCATCGAAAATTACTGGAAAACCCGCTCGTGTGACAAAGGTTTAATACGTATCTCTCTCGGGGCTTTGTGTTCAGAATCTTGGACATCCTGTATTTTGGTTTTGTATCTGTTCTTCCCAACGTTTGTTTCCTTTCATTGGTTTAATAGGTTTGGTTTAGATAATATAGTTTCTTAATTATTTACTATATGTGTTCTCTTCTTTCTTGTGTTACTTATTAGTTAAAAGCTTGTTTCTAGACTCGTTGGTGTATAAATTAGCATCTTGAATATTCTAGAAACAAACTATAAATGACTGGCAGCAGGAGAAATACAGCGCTCTCTCTCTCTCTCTCTCTCTCTCTCTCTCTCTCTCTCTCTCTCTCTCTCTCTCTCTCTCTCACATGACCTTATCAATGTTTCCTTCCATATTGTCCCCATTTGTTATCCTAATTTTCATCATATGGTCCATCTTATACCTACCCCAATATAAGAATTTGTTGTATGTGCTATCGTATATGTAATTGTGTGTGTGTGGGTGTGTGCGTGCCTGTGTGGGTGTGTGCGTGCGTGCGTGCGTGTGGGTGTGTGTGTGTGTCGGTACACTTGTCACTACTGACGCACCCATGCATGACCACACATGCACATGACTCACACACGTACACATGTATGCACTTGGACACACACGCCCGAATGATCCTCACCACTTCTCACACACACACACACACACACACACATGCTTATTAACACACTCTCTCTCTCTCTCTCTCTCTCTCTCTCTCTCTCTCACACACATTTACATTCCTTCACATCTTGGCTTGTCCTGATATGACCACAGCCTCTCCTACCCTCCCTCTCCCCCCTCTTCCATTCCCCTCCCCACACCCTTCCCCTCCCTGCTCCACACCCCTTCCCCTCCCCACACCCTTCCTCTCCCCGCTCCACACCCTTCCCCTTTCCCTCTCTTCATCCCCTCCCTCCCTTCTCCTCTCCCCTCCATACCTCCTTCTCCTCCACCCATCTTTTTCCTCCTCCTTTGCTTTCATCCTCTTCCCCCATCCCTTATATTTCTCTCCTCATCCCCTCCCTTCTCTCCCCTCCTTCTTCCCTCTCCTACCCCTCCCATCATATTCATCCCTTTCCCTAACCCCCCTCCCCTCCCACCCTTTCCTCTGTTTCGAAATGGTATACATTCTTGCATCTTTATTTTGTTCTCTTGTTCTCATCTACATTCACTTCTTCCTCTTCTTGTATTGCCTTGCGTATATTATTTCCTTCTATTTTGCTTTACGACTCTTTATCATTTCTTGCTTTCTATATTTCTTTGTTTATCGTGTTCTTTGTTTTCGTCGTTTTGTACCTCTCTCTCTCTCTCTCTCTCTCTCTCTCTCTCTCTCTCTCTCTCTCTCTCTCTCTCTCTCTCTCTCTCTCTCTCTCTCTCGATTAAGCCCACATCAGCTGACCAATGTTTACCCTTATCGTCTATTAAGGTCGATCTTCCGTGTACTTAACCCTGAATTGTCGACCTTAAGAACTGTTGCACCACCTTATTAACACACGGATCTCAAGAAGATTCTGTGTACAGGCGTAAGCTTGTGTGTGTATGTGTGTGATGATTGGAAGAATGTATGTTGTATATTGATGTATATGTGGCATTATGGATGTATTTACTGTTTGTGTGTGTAATAATGGGAAGAATGTATTTTGTGCATTGATGTACAGTATATACGGAATTATAGATGTGTTTATTGTGTTTGTAATGATTGGAAGAATGTATGTTGTGTAATGAAGTATATGTTAGATTATGAATGTATTTACCGTATGTAAGAGAGAGAGAGAGAGAGAGAGAGAGAGAGAGAGAGAGAGAGAGAGAGAGAGAGAGAGAGAGAGAGAGAGAATATGCTATAAGCTTCCTACTCCTTGAAATCTCCCTTAAGCATGCCTCTCCTCATATAAAGTGTCTTGTACAAACCTGATGACTTCACCTTTACTCTCTCCGTTTCTTAGTCACTTATAAACATCTGAGCTCTTATTTTTTTCTGGACCCCTTCTTCCTCATCTTTGCTATCCTTTTCTCAACCTCGTAGTCAATAGATTAGTAGTTTTAGATATCCAACTGCCCCGTAGGACCATTAGGTATGTTGCAGTTTGTTCTCTTTTGTATTCCTTTGTATGTTTAGCCCTATTAGTTTGAGATTGTAAGACATTCGCCCCATTAGTTTGGCGATTTGAAGACATTTGACCCATTAGTTTTGAGATATTAGAACATTCAGCCCATTAGTTTGGGTTTTTTAAACCTTTCGTGCCATTTAGGCGTCGATGACTTGAATGGAGTATGTATGCTCATATGACGAAATAACAAGTTTATCGCAAAAATCCTATGAAATAATTATGCTGCTTATCGTCAAATTTCCGCTTATCTAAGGTACGGTAGGCAAATAACTGGCGAAGGACATGATCGTACTCAGAATCACCGATAACACTTATTACATCAACGATACCCAAGTGATCTGCGACACTTGGCACTATCTGATCCTCGGCTTGGGGGTTATTATGGGATTTGGTTTAATGATCACTGAGGATTTTGTTTGTTTTTGCCATTTTCGAGCAATGTATTTTAGTTTGTCCGCTAGGCTAACAAATACGTCTTCCCCAGACTTCTTTCAATCTACAAAATCCCCCTCCCCCCCCCCCACACACACACAAACAACCCACCTACCCACCCACCCAGCTATCGCTCGCCCAGACAAAATCGACACCAGTATGGGGCGAAGCGTCATCAAATCTCCACACTAATAGGTAATGTTTGTTTAGTATTAACATATTATAAGTCAGTAAAAGCTATAATACATCTTATTCAGGATATATAATATTTTAGGTTATTTATTAGATCAGTCAAAGTTATGCATATAAGTATAAGGACTGATGATGTTGAAATCGTGTACTGGTTGAAATGGTGTATTGGTTGACATGGTATACTGGTTGACATGGTGTACTGGTTGACATGGTGTACTGGTTGAAATGGTGTATTGGTTGACATGGTATACTGGTTGACATGGTGTACTGGTTGACATGGTATACTGGTTGACATGGTGTACTGGTTGAAATGGTGTATTGGTTGACATGGTATACTGGTTGACATGGTGTACTGGTTGACATGGTGTACTGGTTGACATGGTATACTGGTTGACATGGTGTACTGGTTGACATGGTATACTGGTTGACATGGTGTACTGGTTGACATGGTATACTTGTTGACATGGTGTACTGGTTGACATGGTGTACTGGTTGACATGGTATACTGGTTGACATGGTGTACTGGTTGACATGGTATACTGGTTGACATGGTGTACTGGTTGAAATGGTGTATTGGTTGACATGGTATACTGGTTGACATGGTGTACTGGTTGACATGGTTATACTGGTTGACATGCTATACTGGTTGACATGGTGTACTGGTTGACATGGTATGCTGGTTGACATGGTGTACTGGTTGACATGGTATACTGGTTGACATGTGTACTGGTTGACATGGTGTACTGGTTGACATGGTATACTGGTTGACATGCTATACTGGTTGACATGGTGTACTGGTTGACATGGTGTACTGGTTGACATGGTGTACTGGTTGACATGGTGTACTGGTTGACATGGTGTACTGGTTGACATGGTATACTGGTTGACATGCTATACTGGTTGACATGGTGTACTGGTTGACATGGTGTACTGGTTGAAATGGTGTATTGGTTGACATGGTATACTGGTTGACATGGTGTACTGGTTGACATGGTATACTGGTTGACATGCTATACTGGTTGACATGGTGTACTGGTTGACATGGTATACTGGTTGACATGGTGTACTGGTTGACATGGTATACTGGTTGACATGCTATACTGGTTGACATGGTGTACTGGTTGACATGGTGTACTGGTTGACATGATGTACTGGTTGACATGGTGTACTGGTTGACATGGTGTACTGGTTGACATGGTATACTGGTTGACATGCTATACTGGTTGACATGGTGTACTGGTTGACATGGTGTACTGGTTGACATGGTATACTGGTTGACATGGTGTACTGGTTGACATGGTGTACTGGTTGACATGGTGTACTGGTTGACATGGTATACTGGTTGACATGGTATACTGGTTGACATGGTATACTGGTTGACATGGTATACTGGTTGACACGGTGTACTGGTTGACACGGTGTACTGGTTGAAATCGTGTACTGGTTGATATGGTGTACTGGTTAAAATTATTTAATGGTTGAATTTCCAAGAACCATGGCCACTCTACGTTACTTGGCATTTAGCATAGTACGACAAAAAGCTCCCTATCAGATACGTATTTCCAGTTCTCCTAACTCCCAGATCGAGTTCCAGGAAGATAGTGGCTTGTAACGTTCCTGTACAAGTAACACAACGGTTCGCTATCGCTCGCCCAGAACTAATCTAAACATGAATCGGGTGAAGCGTCATACTATCGCCAAACCAATGGGGTGCAACGGTTTAAATTCTCCAAACTAAGGGAGTGAAACAGGGGAGGTCTAAGACATTTTTCTATCGAAAAAAAATAAAAGTTTAGCTTGCTGTCAAAACAAATATATACTGTATAATTTATATGCTGGCTCGCTACCGCTCGCCAGAAAAATGTTGTCACCTGGATGGGGATAAAACGTCTTAAAACAGTAGGCTGAATGGGACCGAATGGATACAAGCCAAAGAGAGGTGGAGAGAAAGAGAAAAAAAGCGAGGTAATACGTGAAATATGCTTGCTGTTGCTGGGACAGGATTCACGACACATTCAACTCATGGGATCTTGGTGGCAGTGATATATATTAATGTTATTTATTTATTAATCTATATATTATTTTGTATTATTACAGTATTTATGCATTTGTTCATTGTGTTTCCTCCCAAGACCTCAGCAAGGTTTAAGAAATACCCCTAGGACCCCCTTTCGAGATGGAATTGTGCATTTTTTGGTAGAAAAATCAGCCAGCCAAAGGCCGGTCCTTCTTAAGTTGCAAGCTCGCAATCACTCACCACGAAATAATCAACACCTAAATAGCACGAAAAGTCCTAAAATCTTCACATTAATTGAGTGAATGTCTTAAAATCTCAACACTAATGGGTCTAAACATAAGGGAGAAGGGGGTCCAGAAACACCTCCCCCCCCCCTCCCCTTAATCCCGGTTGAGTATTTGCATGTGATGATGAATGTGTGTGTGTGTGTGTCTGTGTGTGTGTGTGTGTGTGTGTGTGTGTGTGTGTGTGTGTGTGTGTTTGCATTTCCTAGAACAGATAACATTTCAGTGAAAAACGTACATGCTATGAAGTCATACAGCACCCCTGCCTTCTCTCTCCCTCCCCTCCCCCACTCCCAGCTCTTCCCCCTGTAACCCTCTCCCTCCCTCCCCTCCTCCATCATCTTCCCTACCCCCGTTCCCTCCCCCATCATCTTCCATACCCCCTTCTTCCCTCCCCTCCC
>JBAKBP010035103.1:0-19915 GCA_037953745.1 Lithodes maja | reverse complement strand
CTTGTATGGTGGAGACACAAAACGGGATTTAGAGCCAATATAACTGGGCTATCTACACGAGAGGTAGACATATAATAGAGCTAAAATCACCCTAAAAACTAAGATAATTAACATTGAATTGACAAAATAATAATTTCTCAAAAACTATTTTCTGAGATTGGACACAAAGTGACTTGAGTATCTTGTATGGTGGAGACACAAAACGGGATTTAGAGCCAATATAACTGGGCTATCTACACGAGAGGTAGACATATAATAGAGCTAAAATCACCCTAAAAACTAAGATAATTAACATTGAATTGACAAAATAATAATTTCTCAAAAACTATTTTCTGAGATTGGACACTAAAGTGAATTGGTCTTGTATGGTGGAGACACAACACGGGATTTAGAGCCAATATAACTGGGCTATCTACACGAGAGGTAGACATATAATAGAGCTAAAATCACCCTAAAAACTAAGATAATTAACATTGAATTGACAAAATAATAATTTCTCAAAAACTATTTTCTGAGATTGGACACTAAAGTGAATTGGTCTTGTATGGTGGAGACACAAAACGGGATTTAGAGCCAATATAACTGGGCTATCTACACGAGAGGTAGACATATAATAGAGCTAAAATCACCCTAAAAACTAAGATAATTAACATTGAATTGACAAAATAATAATTTCTCAAAAACTATTTTCTGAGATTGGACACTAAAGTGAATTGGTCTTGTATGGTGGAGACACAAAACGGGATTTAGAGCCAATATAACTGGGCTATCTACACGAGAGGTAGACATATAATAGAGCTAAAATCACCCTAAAAACTAAGATAATTAACATTGAATTGACAAAATAATAATTTCTCAAAAACTATTTTCTGAGATTGGACACTAAAGTGAATTGGTCTTGTATGGTGGAGACACAAAACGGGATTTAGAGCCAATATAACTGGGCTATCTACACGAGAGGTAGACATATAATAGAGCTAAACTCACCCTAAAAACTAAGATAATTAACATTGAATTGACAAAATAATTATTTCTCAAAAACTATTTTCTGAGATTGGACACTAAAGTGAATTGGTCTTGTATGGTGGAGACACAAAACGGGATTTAGAGCCAATATAACTGGGCTATCTACACGAGAGGTAGACATATAATAGAGCTAAACTCACCCTAAAAACTAAGATAATTAACATTGAATTGACAAAATAATAATTTCTCAAAAACTATTTTCTGAGATTGGACACTAAAGTGAATTGGTCTTGTATGGTGGAGACACAAAACGGGATTTAGAGCCAATATAACTGGGCTATCTACACGAGAGGTAGACATATAATAGAGCTAAAATCACCCTAAAAACTAAGATAATTAACATTGAATTGACAAAATAATAATTTCTCAAAAACTATTTTCTGAGATTGGACACTAAAGTGAATTGGTCTTGTATGGTGGAGACACAAAACGGGATTTAGAGCCAATATAACTGGGCTATCTACACGAGAGGTAGACATATAATAGAGCTAAAATCACCCTAAAAACTAAGATAATTAACATTGAATTGACAAAATAATATAAACGGGATTTAGAGCCTCTATAACTGGGCTATCTTAATACATGAGAGGTAGACACATAATAGAGCTAAAATCATCCTAAAAACTAAGATAATTAACATTGAATTGACAAAATAATATTTTCTCAAAAACTATTTTCTGAGATTGGACACTAAAGTGAATTGGTCTTGTATGGTGGAGACACAAAACGGGATTTAGAGCCTCTATAACTGGGCTATCTACATACACGAGAGGTAGACACATAATAGAGCTAAAATCACCCTAAAAACTAGGCTAATTAACATTGAATTGACAACATAATATTTTCTCAAAAACTATTTTCTGAGATTGGACACTAAAGTGAATTGGTCTTGTATGGTGGAGACACAAAACGGGATTTAGAGCCTCTATAACTGGGCTATCTACATACACGAGAGGTAGACACATAATAGAGCTAAAATCACCCTAAAAACTAGGCTAATTAACATTGAATTGACAAAATAATATTTTCTCAAAAACTATTTTCTGAGATTGGACACTAAAGTGAATTGGTCTTGTATGGTGGAGACACAAAACGGGATTTAGAGCCTCTATAACTGGGCTATCTACATACACGAGAGGTAGACACATAATAGAGCTAAAATCACCCTAAAAACTAGGCTAATTAACATTGAATTGACAAAATAATATTTTCTCAAAAAATATTTTCTGAGATTGGACACTAAAGTGAATTGGTCTTGTATGGTGGAGACACAAAACGGGATTTAGAGCCTCTATAACTGGGCTATCTACATACACGAGAGGTAGACATATAATAGAGCTAAAATCACCCTAAAAACTAGGCTAATTAACATTGAATTGACAAAATAATATTTTCTCAAAAACTATTTTCTGAGATTGGACACTAAAGTGAATTGGTCTT
This sequence comes from Lithodes maja, assembly GCA_037953745.1. Classification (NCBI taxonomy): domain Eukaryota; kingdom Metazoa; phylum Arthropoda; class Malacostraca; order Decapoda; family Lithodidae; genus Lithodes; species Lithodes maja. The sequence continues at coordinate 17,449 of JBAKBP010035103.1, read as the reverse complement.
GTATGGTGGAGACACAAAACGGGATTTAGAGCCTCTATAACTGGGCTATCTACATACACGAGAGGTAGACATATAATAGAGCTAAAATCACCCTAAAAACTAAGATAATTAACATTGAATTGACAAAATAATATTTTCTCAAAAACTATTTTCTGAGATTGGACACTAAAGTGAATTGGTCTTGTATGGTGGAGACACAAAACGGGATTTAGAGCCTCTATAACTGGGCTATCTTAATACAAGAGAGGTAGACACATAATAGAGCTAAAATCACCCTAAAAACTAGGCTAATTAACATTGAATTGACAAAATAATATTTTCTCAAAAACTATTTTCTGAGATTGGACACTAAAGTGAATTGGTCTTGTATGGTGGAGACACAAAACGGGATTTAGAGCCTCTATAACTGGGCTATCTTAATACACGAGAGGTAGACACATAATAGAGCTAAAATCACCCTAAAAACTAGGCTAATTAACATTGAATTGACAAAATAATATTTTCTCAAAACCTATTTTCTGAGATTGGACACTAAAGTGAATTGGTCTTGTATGGTGGAGACACAAAACGGGATTTAGAGCCTCTATAACTGGGCTATCTTAATACAAGAGAGGTAGACACATAATAGAGCTAAAATCACCCTAAAAACTAGGCTAATTAACATTGAATTGACAAAATAATATTTTCTCAAAAACTATTTTCTGAGATTGGACACTAAAGTGAATTGGTCTTGTATGGTGGAGACACAAAACGGGATTTAGAGCCAATATAACTGGGCTATCTACACGAGAGGTAGACATATAATAGAGCTAAAATCACCCTAAAAACTAAGATAATTAACATTGAATTGACAAAATAATAATTTCTCAAAAACTATTTTCTGAGATTGGACACTAAAGTGAATTGGTCTTGTATGGTGGAGACACAAAACGGGATTTAGAGCCAATATAACTGGGCTATCTACACGAGAGGTAGACATATAATAGAGCTAAACTCACCCTAAAAACTAAGATAATTAACATTGAATTGACAAAATAATAATTTCTCAAAAACTATTTTCTGAGATTGGACACTAAAGTGAATTGGTCTTGTATGGTGGAGACACAAAACGGGATTTAGAGCCAATATAACTGGGCTATCTACACGAGAGGTAGACATATAATAGAGCTAAAATCACCCTAAAAACTAAGATAATTAACATTGAATTGACAAAATAATTATTTCTCAAAAACTATTTTCTGAGATTGGACACTAAAGTGAATTGGTCTTGTATGGTGGAGACACAAAACGGGATTTAGAGCCAATATAACTGGGCTATCTACACGAGAGGTAGACATATAATAGAGCTAAACTCACCCTAAAAACTAAGATAATTAACATTGAATTGACAAAATAATAATTTCTCAAAAACTATTTTCTGAGATTGGACACTAAAGTGAATTGGTCTTGTATGGTGGAGACACAAAACGGGATTTAGAGCCAATATAACTGGGCTATCTACACGAGAGGTAGACATATAATAGAGCTAAAATCACCCTAAAAACTAAGATAATTAACATTGAATTGACAAAATAATAATTTCTCAAAAACTATTTTCTGAGATTGGACACTAAAGTGAATTGGTCTTGTATGGTGGAGACACAAAACGGGATTTAGAGCCAATATAACTGGGCTATCTACACGAGAGGTAGACATATAATAGAGCTAAAATCACCCTAAAAACTAAGATAATTAACATTGAATTGACAAAATAATATAAACGGGATTTAGAGCCTCTATAACTGGGCTATCTTAATACATGAGAGGTAGACACATAATAGAGCTAAAATCATCCTAAAAACTAAGATAATTAACATTGAATTGACAAAATAATATTTTCTCAAAAACTATTTTCTGAGATTGGACACTAAAGTGAATTGGTCTTGTATGGTGGAGACACAAAACGGGATTTAGAGCCTCTATAACTGGGCTATCTACATACACGAGAGGTAGACACATAATAGAGCTAAAATCACCCTAAAAACTAGGCTAATTAACATTGAATTGACAAAATAATATTTTCTCAAAAACTATTTTCTGAGATTGGACACTAAAGTGAATTGGTCTTGTATGGTGGAGACACAAAACGGGATTTAGAGCCTCTATAACTGGGCTATCTACATACACGAGAGGTAGACACATAATAGAGCTAAAATCACCCTAAAAACTAGGCTAATTAACATTGAATTGACAAAATAATATTTTCTCAAAAACTATTTTCTGAGATTGGACACTAAAGTGAATTGGTCTTGTATGGTGGAGACACAAAACGGGATTTAGAGCCTCTATAACTGGGCTATCTACATACACGAGAGGTAGACACATAATAGAGCTAAAATCACCCTAAAAACTAGGCTAATTAACATTGAATTGACAAAATAATATTTTCTCAAAAAATATTTTCTGAGATTGGACACTAAAGTGAATTGGTCTTGTATGGTGGAGACACAAAACGGGATTTAGAGCCTCTATAACTGGGCTATCTACATACACGAGAGGTAGACATATAATAGAGCTAAAATCACCCTAAAAACTAGGCTAATTAACATTGAATTGACAAAATAATATTTTCTCAAAAACTATTTTCTGAGATTGGACACTAAAGTGAATTGGTCTTGTATGGTGGAGACACAAAACGGGATTTAGAGCCTCTATAACTGGGCTATCTACATACACGAGAGGTAGACATATAATAGAGCTAAAATCACCCTAAAAACTAAGATAATTAACATTGAATTGACAAAATAATATTTTCTCAAAAACTATTTTCTGAGATTGGACACTAAAGTGAATTGGTCTTGTATGGTGGAGACACAAAACGGGATTTAGAGCCTCTATAACTGGGCAATCTTAATACAAGAGAGGTAGACACATAATAGAGCTAAAATCACCCTAAAAACTAGGCTAATTAACATTGAATTGACAAAATAATATTTTCTCAAAAACTATTTTCTGAGATTGGACACTAAAGTGAATTGGTCTTGTATGGTGGAGACACAAAACGGGATTTAGAGCCTCTATAACTGGGCTATCTTAATACACGAGAGGTAGACACATAATAGAGCTAAAATCACCCTAAAAACTAGGCTAATTAACATTGAATTGACAAAATAATATTTTCTCAAAAACTATTTTCTGAGATTGGACACTAAAGTGAATTGGTCTTGTATGGTGGAGACACAAAACGGGATTTAGAGCCTCTATAACTGGGCTATCTTAATACAAGAGAGGTAGACACATAATAGAGCTAAAATCACCCTAAAAACTAGGCTAATTAACATTGAATTGACAAAATAATATTTTCTCAAAAACTATTTTCTGAGATTGGACACTAAAGTGAATTGGTCTTGTATGGTGGAGACACAAAACGGGATTTAGAGCCTATATAACTGGGCTATCTACACGAGAGGTAGACATATAATAGAGCTAAAATCACCCTAAAAACTAAGATAATTAACATTGAATTGACAAAATAATATAAACGGGATTTAGAGCCTCTATAACTGGGCTATCTACATGAGAGGTAGACATATAATAGAGCTAAAATCACCCTAAAAACTTAGATAATTAACATTGAATTGACAAAATAATAATTTCTCAAAAACTATTTTCTGAGATTGGACACAAAAGTGAATTGGTCTTGTATGGTGGAGACACAAAACGGGATTTAGAGCCAATATAACTGGGCTATCTTAATACATGAGAGGTAGACATATAATAGAGCTAAAATCACCCTAAAAACTAAGATAATTAACATTGAATTGACAAAATAATAATTTCTCAAAAACTATTTTCTGAGATTGGACACTAAAGTGAATTGGTCTTGTATGGTGGAGACACAAAACGGGATTTAGAGCCAATATAACTGGGCTATCTTAATACATGAGAGGTAGACATATAATAGAGCTAAAATCACCCTAAAAACTAAGATAATTAACATTGAATTGACAAAATAATAATTTCTCAAAAACTATTTTCTGAGATTGGACACTAAAGTGAATTGGTCTTGTATGGTGGAGACACAAAACGGGATTTAGAGCCAATATAACTGGGCTATCTTAATACATGAGAGGTAGACATATAATAGAGCTAAAATCACCCTAAAAACTAAGATAATTAACATTGAATTGACAAAATAATAATTTCTCAAAAACTATTTTCTGAGATTGGACACTAAAGTGAATTGGTCTTGTATGGTGGAGACACAAAACGGGATTTAGAGCCAATATAACTGGGCTATCTTAATACATGAGAGGTAGACATATAATAGAGCTAAAATCACCCTTAAAACTAAGATAATTAACATTGAATTGACAAAATAATAATTTCTCAAAAACTATTTTCTGAGATTGGACACTAAAGTGAATTGGTCTTGTATGGTGGAGACACAAAACGGGATTTAGAGCCAATATAACTGGGCTATCTTAATACATGAGAGGTAGACATATAATAGAGCTAAAATCACCCTTAAAACTAGGCTAATTAACATTGAATTGACAAAATAATAATTTCTCAAAAACTATTTTCTGAGATTGGACACTAAAGTGAATTGGTCTTGTATGGTGGAGACACAAAACGGGATTTAGAGCCTCTATAACTGGGCTATCTACATACACGAGAGGTAGACATATAATAGAGCTAAAATCACCCTTAAAACTAGGCTAATTAACATTGAATTGACAAAATAATAATTTCTCAAAAACTATTTTCTGAGATTGGACACTAAAGTGAATTGGTCTTGTATGGTGGAGACACAAAACGGGATTTAGAGCCTCTATAACTGGGCTATCTACATACACGAGAGGTAGACACATAATAGAGCTAAAATCACCCTAAAAACTAGGCTAATTAACATTGAATTGACAAAATAATAATTTCTCAAAAACTATTTTCTGAGATTGGACACTAAAGTGAATTGGTCTTGTATGGTGGAGACACAAAACGGGATTTAGAGCCTCTATAACTGGGCTATCTACATACACGAGAGGTAGACACATAATAGAGCTAAAATCACCCTAAAAACTAGGCTAATTAACATTGAATTGACAAAATAATATTTTCTCAAAAACTATTTTCTGAGATTGGACACTAAAGTGAATTGGTCTTGTATGGTGGAGACACAAAACGGGATTTAGAGCCTCTATAACTGGGCTATCTACATACACGAGAGGTAGACACATAATAGAGCTAAAATCACCCTAAAAACTAGGCTAATTAACATTGAATTGACAAAATAATATTTTCTCAAAAACTATTTTCTGAGATTGGACACTAAAGTGAATTGGTCTTGTATGGTGGAGACACAAAACGGGATTTAGAGCCTCTATAACTGGGCTATCTACATACACGAGAGGTAGACACATAATAGAGCTAAAATCACCCTAAAAACTAGGCTAATTAACATTGAATTGACAAAATAATATTTTCTCAAAAACTATTTTCTGAGATTGGACACTAAAGTGAATTGGTCTTGTATGGTGGAGACACAAAACGGGATTTAGAGCCTCTATAACTGGGCTATCTACATACACGAGAGGTAGACACATAATAGAGCTAAAATCACCCTAAAAACTAGGCTAATTAACATTGAATTGACAAAATAATATTTTCTCAAAAACTATTTTCTGAGATTGGACACTAAAGTGAATTGGTCTTGTATGGTGGAGACACAAAACGGGATTTAGAGCCTCTATAACTGGGCTATCTACATACACGAGAGGTAGACACATAATAGAGCTAAAATCACCCTAAAAACTAGGCTAATTAACATTGAATTGACAAAATAATATTTTCTCAAAAACTATTTTCTGAGATTGGACACTAAAGTGAATTGGTCTTGTATGGTGGAGACACAAAACGGGATTTAGAGCCTCTATAACTGGGCTATCTACATACACGAGAGGTAGACACATAATAGAGCTAAAATCACCCTAAAAACTAGGCTAATTAACATTGAATTGACAAAATAATATTTTCTCAAAAACTATTTTCTGAGATTGGACACTAAAGTGAATTGGTCTTGTATGGTGGAGACACAAAACGGGAGTTAGAGCCTCTATAACTGGGCTATCTACATACACGAGAGGTAGACACATAATAGAGCTAAACTCACCCTAAAAACTAGGCTAATTAACATTGAATTGACAAAATAATAATTTCTCAAAAACTATTTTCTGAGATTGGACACTAAAGTGAATTGGTCTTGTATGGTGGAGACACAAAACGGGATTTAGAGCCTCTATAACTGGGCTATCTACATACACGAGAGGTAGACACATAATAGAGCTAAAATCACCCTAAAAACTAGGCTAATTAACATTGAATTGACAAAATAATATTTTCTCAAAAACTATTTTCTGAGATTGGACACTAAAGTGAATTGGTCTTGTATGGTGGAGACACAAAACGGGATTTAGAGCCTCTATAACTGGGCTATCTACATACACGAGAGGTAGACACATAATAGAGCTAAAATCACCCTAAAAACTAGGCTAATTAACATTGAATTGACAAAATAATATTTTCTCAAAAACTATTTTCTGAGATTGGACACTAAAGTGAATTGGTCTTGTATGGTGGAGACACAAAACGGGATTTAGAGCCTCTATAACTGGGCTATCTACATACACGAGAGGTAGACACATAATAGAGCTAAAATCACCCTAAAAACTAGGCTAATTAACATTGAATTGACAAAATAATATTTTCTCAAAAACTATTTTCTGAGATTGGACACTAAAGTGAATTGGTCTTGTATGGTGGAGACACAAAACGGGATTTAGAGCCTCTATAACTGGGCTATCTACATACACGAGAGGTAGACACATAATAGAGCTAAAATCACCCTAAAAACTAGGCTAATTAACATTGAATTGACAAAATAATATTTTCTCAAAAACTATTTTCTGAGATTGGACACTAAAGTGAATTGGTCTTGTATGGTGGAGACACAAAACGGGATTTAGAGCCTCTATAACTGGGCTATCTACATACACGAGAGGTAGACACATAATAGAGCTAAAATCACCCTAAAAACTAGGCTAATTAACATTGAATTGACAAAATAATATTTTCTCAAAAACTATTTTCTGAGATTGGACACTAAAGTGAATTGGTCTTGTATGGTGGAGACACAAAACGGGATTTAGAGCCTCTATAACTGGGCTATCTACATACACGAGAGGTAGAGATATAATAGAGCTAAAATCACCCTAAAAACTAAGATAATTAACATTGAATTGACAAAATAATATTTTCTCAAAAACTATTTTCTGAGATTGGACACTAAAGTGAATTGGTCTTGTATGGTGGAGACACAAAACGGGATTTAGAGCCTCTATAACTGGGCTATCTACATACACGAGAGGTAGACATATAATAGAGCTAAAATCACCCTAAAAACTAAGATAATTAACATTGAATTGACAAAATAATATTTTCTCAAAAACTATTTTCTGAGATTGGACACTAAAGTGAATTGGTCTTGTATGGTGGAGACATAAAAACGGGATTTAGAGCCTCTATAACTGGGCTATCTTAATACAAGAGAGGTAGACACATAATAGAGCTAAAATCACCCTAAAAACTAGGCTAATTAACATTGAATTGACAAAATAATATTTTCTCAAAAACTATTTTCTGAGATTGGACACTAAAGTGAATTGGTCTTGTATGGTGGAGACAAAAAACGGGATTTAGAGCCTCTATAACTGGGCTATCTTAATACAAGAGAGGTAGACATATAATAGAGCTAAAATCACCCTAAAAACTAGGCTAATTAACATTGAATTGACAAAATAGTATTTTCTCAAAAACTATTTTCTGAGATTGGACACTAAAGTGAATTGGTCTTGTATGGTGGAGACATAAAACGGGATTTAGAGCCTCTATAACTGGGCTATCTACATACACGAGAGGTAGACATATAATAGAGCTAAAATCACCCTAAAAACTAAGATAATTAACATTGAATTGACAAAATAATATTTTCTCAAAAACTATTTTCTGAGATTGGACACTAAAGTGAATTGGTCTTGTATGGTGGAGACATAAAACGGGATTTAGAGCCTCTATAACTGGGCTATCTTAATACAAGAGAGGTAGACATATAATAGAGCTAAAATCACCCTAAAAACTAGGCTAATTAACATTGAATTGACAAAATAATATTTTCTCAAAAACTATTTTCTGAGATTGGACACTAAAGTGAATTGGTCTTGTATGGTGGAGACATAAAACGGGATTTAGAGCCTCTATAACTGGGCTATCTACACGAGAGGTAGACATATAATAGAGCTAAAATCACCCTAAAAACTAGGCTAATTAACATTGAATTGACAAAATAATATTTTCTCAAAAACTATTTTCTGAGATTGGACACTAAAGTGAATTGGTCTTGTATGGTGGAGACACAAAACGGGATTTAGAGCCTCTATAACTGGGCTATCTACACGAGAGGTAGACATATAATAGAGCTAAAATCACCCTAAAAACTAGGCTAATTAACATTGAATTGACAAAATAATATTTTCTCAAAAACTATTTTCTGAGATTGGACACTAAAGTGAATTGGTCTTGTATGGTGGAGACACAAAACGGGATTTAGAGCCTCTATAACTGGGCTATCTACACGAGAGGTAGACATATAATAGAGCTAAAATCACCCTAAAAACTAGGCTAATTAACATTGAATTGACAAAATAATATTTTCTCAAAAACTATTTTCTGAGATTGGACACTAAAGTGAATTGGTCTTGTATGGTGGAGACACAAAACGGGATTTAGAGCCTCTATAACTGGGCTATCTACACGAGAGGTAGACATATAATAGAGCAAAATCACCCTAAAAACTATGCTAATTAACATTGAATTGACAAAATAATATTTTCTCAAAAACTATTTTCTGAGATTGGACACTAAAGTGAATTGGTCTTGTATGGTGGAGACATAAAACGGGATTTAGAGCCTCTATAACTGGGCTATCTACACGAGAGGTAGACATATAATAGAGCTAAAATCACCCTAAAAACTATGCTAATTAACATTGAATTGACAAAATAATATTTTCTCAAAAACTATTTTCTGAGATTGGACACTAAAGTGAATTGGTCTTGTATGGTGGAGACACAAAACGGGATTTAGAGCCTATATAACTGGGCTATCTACACGAGAGGTAGACATATAATAGAGCTAAAATCACCCTAAAAACTAAGATAATTAACATTGAATTGACAAAATAATATAAACGGGATTTAGAGCCTCTATAACTGGGCTATCTACATGAGAGGTAGACATATAATAGAGCTAAAATCACCCTAAAAACTAAGATAATTAACATTGAATTGACAAAATAATAATTTCTCAAAAACTATTTTCTGAGATTGGACACTAAAGTGAATTGGTCTTGTATGGTGGAGACACAAAACGGGATTTAGAGCCAATATAACTGGGCTATCTTAATACATGAGAGGTAGACATATAATAGAGCTAAAATCACCCTAAAAACTAAGATAATTAACATTGAATTGACAAAATAATAATTTCTCAAAAACTATTTTCTGAGATTGGACACTAAAGTGAATTGGTCTTGTATGGTGGAGACACAAAACGGGATTTAGAGCCAATATAACTGGGCTATCTTAATACATGAGAGGTAGACATATAATAGAGCTAAAATCACCCTAAAAACTAAGATAATTAACATTGAATTGACAAAATAATAATTTCTCAAAAACTATTTTCTGAGATTGGACACTAAAGTGAATTGGTCTTGTATGGTGGAGACACAAAACGGGATTTAGAGCCAATATAACTGGGCTATCTTAATACATGAGAGGTAGACATATAATAGAGCTAAAATCACCCTAAAAACTAAGATAATTAACATTGAATTGACAAAATAATAATTTCTCAAAAACTATTTTCTGAGATTGGACACTAAAGTGAATTGGTCTTGTATGGTGGAGACACAAAACGGGATTTAGAGCCAATATAACTGGGCTATCTTAATACATGAGAGGTAGACATATAATAGAGCTAAAATCACACTTAAAACTAAGATAATTAACATTGAATTGACAAAATAATAATTTCTCAAAAACTATTTTCTGAGATTGGACACTAAAGTGAATTGGTCTTGTATGGTGGAGACACAAAACGGGATTTAGAGCCAATATAACTGGGCTATCTTAATACATGAGAGGTAGACATATAATAGAGCTAAAATCACCCTTAAAACTAGGCTAATTAACATTGAATTGACAAAATAATAATTTCTCAAAAACTATTTTCTGAGATTGGACACTAAAGTGAATTGGTCTTGTATGGTGGAGACACAAAACGGGATTTAGAGCCTCTATAACTGGGCTATCTACATACACGAGAGGTAGACATATAATAGAGCTAAAATCACCCTTAAAACTAGGCTAATTAACATTGAATTGACAAAATAATAATTTCTCAAAAACTATTTTCTGAGATTGGACACTAAAGTGAATTGGTCTTGTATGGTGGAGACACACAACGGGATTTAGAGCCTCTATAACTGGGCTATCTACATACACGAGAGGTAGACACATAATAGAGCTAAAATCACCCTAAAAACTAGGCTAATTAACATTGAATTGACAAAATAATAATTTCTCAAAAACTATTTTCTGAGATTGGACACTAAAGTGAATTGGTCTTGTATGGTGGAGACACAAAACGGGATTTAGAGCCTCTATAACTGGGCTATCTACATACACGAGAGGTAGACACATAATAGAGCTAAAATCACCCTAAAAACTAGGCTAATTAACATTGAATTGACAAAATAATATTTTCTCAAAAACTATTTTCTGAGATTGGACACTAAAGTGAATTGGTCTTGTATGGTGGAGACACAAAACGGGATTTAGAGCCTCTATAACTGGGCTATCTACATACACGAGAGGTAGACACATAATAGAGCTAAAATCACCCTAAAAACTAGGCTAATTAACATTGAATTGACAAAATAATATTTTCTCAAAAACTATTTTCTGAGATTGGACACTAAAGTGAATTGGTCTTGTATGGTGGAGACACAAAACGGGATTTAGAGCCTCTATAACTGGGCTATCTACATACACGAGAGGTAGACACATAATAGAGCTAAAATCACCCTAAAAACTAGGCTAATTAACATTGAATTGACAAAATAATATTTTCTCAAAAACTATTTTCTGAGATTGGACACTAAAGTGAATTGGTCTTGTATGGTGGAGACACAAAACGGGATTTAGAGCCTCTATAACTGGGCTATCTACATACACGAGAGGTAGACACATAATAGAGCTAAAATCACCCTAAAAACTAGGCTAATTAACATTGAATTGACAAAATAATATTTTCTCAAAAACTATTTTCTGAGATTGGACACTAAAGTGAATTGGTCTTGTATGGTGGAGACACAAAACGGGATTTAGAGCCTCTATAACTGGGCTATCTACATACACGAGAGGTAGACACATAATAGAGCTAAAATCACCCTAAAAACTAGGCTAATTAACATTGAATTGACAAAATAATATTTTCTCAAAAACTATTTTCTGAGATTGGACACTAAAGTGAATTGGTCTTGTATGGTGGAGACACAAAACGGGATTTAGAGCCTCTATAACTGGGCTATCTACATACACGAGAGGTAGACACATAATAGAGCTAAAATCACCCTAAAAACTAGGCTAATTAACATTGAATTGACAAAATAATATTTTCTCAAAAACTATTTTCTGAGATTGGACACTAAAGTGAATTGGTCTTGTATGGTGGAGACACAAAACGGGATTTAGAGCCTCTATAACTGGGCTATCTACATACACGAGAGGTAGACACATAATAGAGCTAAAATCACCCTAAAAACTAGGCTAATTAACATTGAATTGACAAAATAATAATTTCTCAAAAACTATTTTCTGAGATTGGACACTAAAGTGAATTGGTCTTGTATGGTGGAGACACAAAACGGGATTTAGAGCCTCTATAACTGGGCTATCTACATACACGAGAGGTAGACACATAATAGAGCTAAAATCACCCTAAAAACTAGGCTAATTAACATTGAATTGACAAAATAATATTTTCTCAAAAACTATTTTCTGAGATTGGACACTAAAGTGAATTGGTCTTGTATGGTGGAGACACAAAACGGGATTTAGAGCCTCTATAACTGGGCTATCTACATACACGAGAGGTAGACACATAATAGAGCTAAAATCACCCTAAAAACTAGGCTAATTAACATTGAATTGACAAAATAATATTTTCTCAAAAACTATTTTCTGAGATTGGACACTAAAGTGAATTGGTCTTGTATGGTGGAGACACAAAACGGGATTTAGAGCCTCTATAACTGGGCTATCTACATACACGAGAGGTAGACACATAATAGAGCTAAAATCACCCTAAAAACTAGGCTAATTAACATTGAATTGACAAAATAATATTTTCTCAAAAACTATTTTCTGAGATTGGACACTAAAGTGAATTGGTCTTGTATGGTGGAGACACAAAACGGGATTTAGAGCCTCTATAACTGGGCTATCTACATACACGAGAGGTAGACACATAATAGAGCTAAAATCACCCTAAAAACTAGGCTAATTAACATTGAATTGACAAAATAATATTTTCTCAAAAACTATTTTCTGAGATTGGACACTAAAGTGAATTGGTCTTGTATGGTGGAGACACAAAACGGGATTTAGAGCCTCTATAACTGGGCTATCTACATACACGAGAGGTAGACACATAATAGAGCTAAAATCACCCTAAAAACTAGGCTAATTAACATTGAATTGACAAAATAATATTTTCTCAAAAACTATTTTCTGAGATTGGACACTAAAGTGAATTGGTCTTGTATGGTGGAGACACAAAACGGGATTTAGAGCCTCTATAACTGGGCTATCTACATACACGAGAGGTAGACATATAATAGAGCTAAAATCACCCTAAAAACTAAGATAATTAACATTGAATTGACAAAATAATATTTTCTCAAAAACTATTTTCTGAGATTGGACACTAAAGTGAATTGGTCTTGTATGGTGGAGACACAAAACGGGATTTAGAGCCTCTATAACTGGGCTATCTACATACACGAGAGGTAGACACATAATAGAGCTAAAATCACCCTAAAAACTAGGCTAATTAACATTGAATTGACAAAATAATATTTTCTCAAAAACTATTTTCTGAGATTGGACACTAAAGTGAATTGGTCTTGTATGGTGGAGACACAAAACGGGATTTAGAGCCTCTATAACTGGGCTATCTACATACACGAGAGGTAGACATATAATAGAGCTAAAATCACCCTAAAAACTAAGATAATTAACATTGAATTGACAAAATAATAATTTCTCAAAAACTATTTTTTGAGATTGGACACTAAAGTGAATTGGTCTTGTATGGTGGAGACACAAAACGGGATTTAGAGCCAATATAACTGGGCTATCTACACGAGAGGTAGACATATAATAGAGCTAAAATCACCCTAAAAACTAAGATAATTAACATTGAATTGACAAAATAATAATTTCTCAACAACTATTTTCTGAGATTGGACACTAAAGTGAATTGGTCTTGTATGGTGGAGACACAAAACGGGATTTAGAGCCAATATAACTGGGCTATCTACACGAGAGGTAGACATATAATAGAGCTAAAATCACCCTAAAAACTAAGATAATTAACATTGAATTGACAAAATAATAATTTCTCAAAAACTATTTTCTGAGATTGGACACTAAAGTGAATTGGTCTTGTATGGTGGAGACACAAAACGGGATTTAGAGCCTCTATAACTGGGCTATCTACACGAGAGGTAGACATATAATAGAGCTAAAATCACCCTAAAAACTAAGATAATTAACATTGAATTGACAAAATAATAATTTCTCAAAAACTATTTTCTGAGATTGGACACTAAAGTGAATTGGTCTTGTATGGTGGAGACACAAAACGGGATTTAGAGCCAATATAACTGGGCTATCTACACGAGAGGTAGACATATAATAGAGCTAAAATCACCCTAAAAACTAAGATAATTAACATTGAATTGACAAAATAATAATTTCTCAAAAACTATTTTCTGAGATTGGACACTAAAGTGAATTGGTCTTGTATGGTGGAGACACAAAACGGGATTTAGAGCCAATATAACTGGGCTATCTACACGAGAGGTAGACATATAATAGAGCTAAAATCACCCTAAAAACTAAGATAATTAACATTGAATTGACAAAATAATAATTTCTCAAAAACTATTTTCTGAGATTGGACACTAAAGTGAATTGGTCTTGTATGGTGGAGACACAAAACGGGATTTAGAGCCAATATAACTGGGCTATCTACACGAGAGGTAGACATATAATAGAGCTAAAATCACCCTAAAAACTAAGATAATTAACATTGAATTGACAAAATAATAATTTCTCAAAAACTATTTTCTGAGATTGGACACTAAAGTGAATTGGTCTTGTATGGTGGAGACACAAAACGGGATTTAGAGCCAATATAACTGGGCTATCTACACGAGAGGTAGACATATAATAGAGCTAAAATCACCCTAAAAACTAAGATAATTAACATTGAATTGACAAAATAATAATTTCTCAAAAACTATTTTCTGAGATTGGACACTAAAGTGAATTGGTCTTGTATGGTGGAGACACAAAACGGATTTAGAGCCAATATAACTGGGCTATCTACACGAGAGGTAGACATATAATAGAGCTAAAATCACCCTAAAAACTAAGATAATTAACATTGAATTGACAAAATAATAATTTCTCAAAAACTATTTTCTGAGATTGGACACTAAAGTGAATTGGTCTTGTATGGTGGAGACACAAAACGGGATTTAGAGCCAATATAACTGGGCTATCTACACGAGAGGTAGACATATAATAGAGCTAAACTCACCCTAAAAACTAAGATAATTAACATTGAATTGACAAAATAATAATTTCTCAAAAACTATTTCTGAGATTGGACACTAAAGTGAATTGGTCTTGTATGGTGGAGACACAAAACGGGATTTAGAGCCAATATAACTGGGCTATCTACACGAGAGGTAGACCTATAATAGAGCTAAAATCACCCTAAAAACTAAGATAATTAACATTGAATTGACAAAATAATTATTTCTCAAAAACTATTTTCTGAGATTGGACACTAAAGTGAATTGGTCTTGTATGGTGGAGACACAAAACGGGATTTAGAGCCAATATAACTGGGCTATCTACACGAGAGGTAGACATATAATAGAGCTAAACTCACCCTAAAAACTAAGATAATTAACATTGAATTGACAAAATAATAATTTCTCAAAAACTATTTTCTGAGATTGGACACTAAAGTGAATTGGTCTTGTATGGTGGAGACACACAACGGGATTTAGAGCCAATATAACTGGGCTATCTACACGAGAGGTAGACATATAATAGAGCTAAAATCACCCTAAAAACTAAGATAATTAACATTGAATTGACAAAATAATAATTTCTCAAAAACTATTTTCTGAGATTGGACACTAAAGTGAATTGTATTTGTCTTGTATGGTGGAGACACAAAACGGGATTTAGAGCCAATATAACTGGGCTATCTACACGAGAGGTAGACATATAATAGAGCTAAAATCACCCTAAAAACTAAGATAATTAACATTGAATTGACAAAATAATATAAACGGGATTTAGAGCCTCTATAACTGGGCTATCTTAATACATGAGAGGTAGACACATAATAGAGCTAAAATCATCCTAAAAACTAAGATAATTAACATTGAATTGACAAAATAATATTTTCTCAAAAACTATTTTCTGAGATTGGACACTAAAGTGAATTGGTCTTGTATGGTGGAGACACAAAACGGGATTTAGAGCCTCTATAACTGGGCTATCTACATACACGAGAGGTAGACACATAATAGAGCTAAAATCACCCTAAAAACTAGGCTAATTAACATTGAATTGACAAAATAATATTTTCTCAAAAACTATTTTCTGAGATTGGACACTAAAGTGAATTGGTCTTGTATGGTGGAGACACAAAACGGGATTTAGAGCCTCTATAACTGGGCTATCTACATACACGAGAGGTAGACACATAATAGAGCTAAAATCACCCTAAAAACTAGGCTAATTAACATTGAATTGACAAAATAATATTTTCTCAAAAACTATTTTCTGAGATTGGACACTAAAGTGAATTGGTCTTGTATGGTGGAGACACAAAACGGATTTAGAGCCTCTATAACTGGGCTATCTACATACACGAGAGGTAGACACATAATAGAGCTAAAATCACCCTAAAAACTAGGCTAATTAACATTGAATTGACAAAATAATATTTTCTCAAAAAATATTTTCTGAGATTGGACACTAAAGTGAATTGGTCTTGTATGGTGGAGACACAAAACGGGATTTAGAGCCTCTATAACTGGGCTATCTACATACACGAGAGGTAGACATATAATAGAGCTAAAATCACCCTAAAAACTAGGCTAATTAACATTGAATTGACAAAATAATATTTTCTCAAAAACTATTTTCTGAGATTGGACACTAAAGTGAATTGGTCTTGTATGGTGGAGACACAAAACGGGATTTAGAGCCTCTATAACTGGGCTATCTACATACACGAGAGGTAGACATATAATAGAGCTAAAATCACCCTAAAAACTAAGATAATTAACATTGAATTGACAAAATAATATTTTCTCAAAAACTATTTTCTGAGATTGGACACTAAAGTGAATTGGTCTTGTATGGTGGAGACACAACACGGGATTTAGAGCCTCTATAACTGGGCTATCTTAATACAAGAGAGGTAGACACATAATAGAGCTAAAATCACCCTAAAAACTAGGCTAATTAACATTGAATTGACAAAATAATATTTTCTCAAAAACTATTTTCTGAGATTGGACACTAAAGTGAATTGGTCTTGTATGGTGGAGACACAAAACGGGATTTAGAGCCTCTATAACTGGGCTATCTTAATACACGAGAGGTAGACACATAATAGAGCTAAAATCACCCTAAAAACTAGGCTAATTAACATTGAATTGACAAAATAATATTTTCTCAAAAACTATTTTCTGAGATTGGACACTAAAGTGAATTGGTCTTGTATGGTGGAGACACAAAACGGGATTTAGAGCCTCTATAACTGGGCTATCTTAATACAGAGAGGTAGACACATAATAGAGCTAAAATCACCCTAAAAACTAGGCTAATTAACATTGAATTGACAAAATAATATTTTCTCAAAAACTATTTTCTGAGATTGGACACTAAAGTGAATTGGTCTTGTATGGTGGAGACACAAAACGGGATTTAGAGCCACTATATACTGGGCTATCTACACGAGAGGTAGACAT